>SRQH01000092.1:0-58721 GCA_018360345.1 Claviceps sp. LM84 group G4
GGCCTTCCGAGGATACTCGGGATATGCAGGCCAGCAGCCGGGGATGGATGAGGAGCACATAGGGGGACATTCTGTATTATATTATCGGTGGCTCCCCCGAGGACTCAGAGTAACACCACACGCCTCTAGAGTTCCTTGTAGAGCCACAGTTGATTATTGCGTTCTGAATTGACATTCATCAGTTCCAAGCCCAGTATTACTGCCCTCGTCACAAATAATCAACTGTTCCTCTTCGAACTTTACGCACTCACATTTTCGTCTTCGATACGCTCAGCCTTATAAGTCATTTTTCTTTTTTTTTCCTTTATTATTTTTATTATTTTTCCCTTTTTACATACACTTTGTGTTTCAATTCAACATGGCGCCTGCTGTTAGAGCATCGACTAGAGCGACTTCCTCCAGACGTTCTGCAAGTCAGCCTATGACCGATCATCAGTTTCCGTCTCCGGAATCGGCAGAGACTTCTCTCCGCCCTCCAAGCTCCACTTCGGATATTCTCCTGCAGGCATTGTCGAATCAAATCAGCGCCCTGGATCGGTCTACGGAAAATCAATTCGCATCATTGACCGAGTCAGTAAAAAGGGTGGTGAACGACAATACGGAGTTGTGGAAATCCATTCAGACGCTGCAGAACCGACCCCAGGTCAGCTCAAGCAGTTCAAGCCATTTTCCGAAGCCCGCTCGTTTCAGCGGCGAGGAGTTGAGCATCTTCCGCGGTTGGTGGACTTCGGTCACCGCCTACCTGGATGCAAACGCCGACAGCCTTGCAACCGACAAAATTAAGATCAGTTGGGTCGGGAGTTTTCTTACCGGTAAAGCCCAAGTCTGGCATTTGGCTAGGTCGGGTGAATATTCTCCTTTGAATGGACCCGACAATCATCCGAGAGATCCCGACACTTGGACCTCTTACTCCAGAGACTTAATTGAACGATTCACCGACATAAGCCTAAACGACAAAAACCACAAGAAGATGGAGGCCCTTGTCTACCAGGGCGACATCCACGATTTCCTGACGCAATTCGAGGAACTCAACACGTCTGGCCACGGCCTTGGGTTTTTCGAGAGACGGTTAATCTACCAAGCTATACCCCAGAGGATCATCGACCTGTTGTTTGCTCGGCACTTGGAGGAGCCCAAGTCGGACCATGACTTCATCAAAGCATTGAAGGAGGCCGGAACGGCTTACAACCGGATTCCTTCGGTCGGCACTGGCGTTAGTACAAGCACGAGTCGACCCAAACCACGTGTTCCAACTTCGAAGACAGACACCAAGAGTTTTCCGAAACCGGGTGGTCCCAAAGTGTGGGCCTCGACGAAAGAAGCCCTAGTCGGCATTGATCAGTCAGCTATTGATAAACGGAAGAACGACGGGAAGAATTGTTGGCGATGTGGTCGGGATGAGCACTACACGCTGTCATGCTTCGCAAATCTGGACTTGGAAGATCGGCCGTTGCCACCTGCGCCGTTTCGGTTATCCGGTTCAACTCCCAGAGTCGCTGCCTTGAAAAGATTTCCGGACGATGAAGATTCGACAACTCCGCCCGAGAAGACCCTGAGATTAGCGGAGGATCTGACTAGCTATTACGAGGAACGTGAGTCAGATTCGGATTTTTAAATGGCCACCACATTTCGTCCGGTGGAACCCTTTGGCCAGCACAGGACGTATCAACTCATTGCAGTTCAATCCGCCAAACCAGAGAGGAGTCACCCATCCACGAGCCAATCTCCGGCGACAGGCCTATTGTCACCATGACATTGGTAATTGATGGTTCCGAGATTCCTATTCGAGTTTTATTGGACGGAGGCAGCAGTCTTCCTGTTTTTTCCTTGACAACGGCAAGGAGAGCGCATATTCCCATGCAGAAGAGAAATTGGAAGAAGACGCTCTACGCTTTCAACGACGTGGCCGATGACACAGGGGGTCGATATGTGACTAAGCCTCTCATTCTCAGACATCAGCAGGACCATTACACGCGGCTGTCGTTTGAGCTGAGTAACCTGTCGGACTGCGATGCGATCCTTCCTCATTGGTGGATGCAGGAACACCAGCCTGCAAATCTTTTCGACAAGGATTCGGAGCGCATTGTTTTCTCCTCTCCGCATTGTCGTCAACATTGTTTCAGTCTGGAAAATCTCGAAAAGCCCTCACCTAATCGTATTTCAGCAATTAAGGCTATTTTGGAAGCTCGCCGCGCCGCCCTTCCAGAGAAGTACAAGGAATGGCTCCCTATTATGAGCGATGAAGCAGCTCTTCGGCTTCCGGATCACCAACCTTGGGACCACAAGATTGAATTGATCGAAGGTCAAACCCCACCCTCAGGCCCGTTATATGCCCTAAGTGCCCGGGAATCGGCTGCTCTCAAACCTTGGCTGGACTCGATGCTCTCATCCGGTCGAATCCGCAAGTCCACCTCGCCCTGCTCAGCACCCTTGATGTTTGTTGAAAAGAAGGACCCTAATGATCCCCTTCGGCCAGTCGTCGATTACCGCGCAATCAACAAAATGACGGTCCCAGTCCGGTATCCCATTCCGCTTATTCAGGAGATGCAGGATCACCTGCAAGGAGCTCGATTCTTCACCAAGATCGATCTCAAGTCTGGCTTCAATTTGATTCGGATGGCTAAGGGGCATGAGTGGAAGACAGCGTTCAAATGCAAATATGGATTATTTGAGTATCTCGTTATGCCCTTCGGGTTGATGAACGCCCCCGCCACCTTCCAAGCGCTCATGAATCATATTTTTCACGACCTTCTGGACGCCGGAGTCCTAGTATATATTGACGACATTCTCATCTATGCCGCAACAAGGGAGGAGCATGATGCCTTAGTCAAGACAGTACTTCAAAGGTTGTCGGAGCACCATCTGGCAGTAGCCGCTCAGAAGTGTCATTGGTGTGTCAGCCAAGTGGAGTTTCTCGGTTATGACGTGTCCGCTGAGGGTATTTCGATGACTGCCGAGAGAACGCGGTGTGTTCAGCTGTGGGCGCCTCCGTCATCATTGAAGGATGTTCAGAAGTTTATTGGATTCTCCAATTTCTACCGTCGATTTATCAAGGATTTTTCGAAGATTGCCAAGCCTCTTACTGACTCCGTCAAACTTGACCGCAAATCTTGGTGCTGGACGCCGCAAATGCAAGAAGCCTTTGACGCCTTAAAAAATGCTTTTTCTACAGCACCTATTCTGGTCCACTTCGATCCTTCGGTTCCCGCAGTTGTTGAAGCTGATGCTTCTGATTTTGCCCTCGGAGGTGTTCTTTCACAACGAGGCAGTGATGGGAAGATCCACCCCGTGGCCTTTCATTCTAGGAAGCTCTCTCCGCCCGAGATGAACTATGAGATTCATGACAAAGAACTCTTAGCCATCGTCGATTGCTTCAAAAGATGGAGACAGTTTCTTGAAGGAGCTCAATATCGCATTGAAGTATTTTCTGATCATCACAACCTGGAATACTTCACAAAGGTTCGGCTTCTCAATCGCCGTCAGGCACGCTGGTCGCAAGAGCTCGGAAGTTATAACTTCATCATCACTTACCGACCAGGCAAGAGTAATGACAAGGCCGACATACTTTCGAGATTAACGCAACACAAACCAGAAAAAGGTGGAGTCGACGATCAGCCAGTGTCGACGGTGTTGAAACCATCACACTTTTCCTCTTCAGTTTCACTCACTTCCGCTCGCCTGTGTAGCCTGTCAGCTCCCAGATGGAGCGAAGATTTTATTAACAGAATCAAGAAAGCCGGAATTCTTGATGACGCTTACAAGTCTGTGCTAGTTGATGACAGTAGGGACGACGTTTTTGCCTTGGAAGAAGGACTCCTGTATCGAAAAGGCAGACTTTGGATACCAACACCGCTACAAACCCATGTCGTTACTTCGGAACACGATACCAAAGTCGCCGGACACATGGGCATGGATAAGACTGTCGAACTTATAACCCGCAACTTTTGGTGGCCGAAACTCGAAGCTACAGTTCGAGACTACGTCAGAGGCTGTCTCGAATGCCAGCGCAACAAGTCCCCCCGACACGCGTATTACGGACTCCTCCAACCAATGGAGCTTCATTATAAGCCTTGGCAGTCAGTAGCTATGGATTTCATCACCGACCTTCCCCTCTCTAACGGCTGTGATTCCATCTGGGTCATGATCGATCCCTTCACCAAAATGGCACACTTCGTTCCACTCAAAGTCGACGGCAAACGTACCGAAGACCTCATTCGTATTTTCACCAGAGAGTACTGGAAACATCACGGTATCCCCCTGGATATCATTTCCGACCGCGACTCCCGATTTACCTCACATTTATGGGGGGACTTTCTCGACCTAGTGGGAGTCACGTCCAGGATGAGTACAGCCTTTCATCCTCAGACGGACGGCCAGACTGAGCGTACTAACCAGACTCTGGAAATTTATCTCCGCGCGTTCGTTAATTATGAGATGTCGAACTGGGAAGACCTGCTACCCACGGCGGAATTTGCCTATAATAACGCGACTTCTTCTTCGACCGGCATGAGTCCATTTTTCGCTAATTATGGTTACAATCCAGCAGCCAATAACCCACCGATGGGAGCTCCGTTGAACCCAGGCAGTCGTCTTTACTCACATTGGATGATAGATGTTCACGACGACGCAAAGAAGCACTTGATTCGAAGCCGGCAACGCATGAAAGAATGGGCGGACAAGCGACGTGCCGAGGCACCTACGTATGAAGTTGGCGACTTGGTCATGTTAAATGCCAGGAACATTCGAACCAAACGACCGGCACGAAAGCTTGACAGAAAGATGTTGGGTCCCTTCAAAATAGAAAAAGTTATCTCTTCCTCGGCCGTACAGTTATGTTTGCCCAAGAATTGGAGGATCCACAAGTCGTTTCATGTATCCTTGATCGAACCTTTCCGCTCAAGCGAGCAACAAAGTATTGATCCAGCTAAGGTGCTACGAGAAGCCGAATCAATCGAAAGCGGAGACTACACGGTGGACAAGATTTGCGATTCACGATGTTTTGACGGCAACGTTAAATATTTGGTGAAGTGGGAAGGTTATCCTGCACGAAGACACTGGACATGGGAACCGTTCGAACATTTTTTGGGGGAAGAGGCTAAGATGATGGTGAAAAGATTTGCAGCTGACAATCCAGACAAACCGAGCGACGTTCGCATCGACATCAGTTAACGTCCAGATATCGCTCGGGGTCGAGCTTTGTTGAAGGGGGGGGGTAGTGTCACACGGTCCTGCACATATCGCGGCCGAACGCACACTCCTCGGCCTGGAGACATTGCACCCCGAGATGGCGTGCGCCACTCGAGGCGGCTAGCTTCTCCAGAGTTGTCGGCTCCCCCGGAGCTGCGTCCTCCGGAGCTGCTGGTTCCGCTAGGAGTTGCTGGCTTCCTCGGAGTTCAGGGATTCCGCGTACGCCAGGCGCGCGCCACTCGAGGTGGCTTGCCCCTTCGCAGTTGTTGGCTCCCCCGGAGCTGCGTCCTTCGGGGCTGCCGGCTCCTTGAGGAGTGGTTGGCTTCCTCGGAGTCGCCGACTTATTAGAGTTGGCTACTCATTCAGCGTGCGCCAGGACATTCGAGACCACTCCGCGGACCTGGTGTGCGAGGCACAGGAGAAGGGCCAGGGCGCAGGAGTGGGAGGCACGGGGGCCTGAGCAGAGAGCTTTGGCCTTCCGAGGATACTCGGGATATGCAGGCCAGCAGCCGGGGATGGATGAGGAGCACATAGGGGGACATTCTGTATTATATTATCGGTGGCTCCCCCGAGGACTCAGAGTAACACCACACGCCTCTAGAGTTCCTTGTAGAGCCACAGTTGATTATTGCGTTCTGAATTGACATTCATCAGTTCCAAGCCCAGTATTACTGCCCTCGTCACATACAAGCTAGGTCTGGAAGCAGCCACCAGTACGAGCTATACCCATGTGACTTCTCAAGAGATAAAAAAAATGTGCGCCCAATAGAAAGCACACTCAGACTCTCCAAATCCCATGCAGCTGTCCAAAACAGCCTTTTGGTGTGTGAGGGTTCGATCAAGTTACTCATGAGTCATGAGTGATATCAGAGCACTGCAGAGTGGCAGTTCTGGCAGCCTTCTCTAAGCCCCCAGACTCCAGATCTGTGGTGAATACCTAGACACGGCACAGCTGATGAAGGATTGCCAGTCAATCTGCATCCTTTCCAAGTCCGACCACGCGAAGAGGCAAGGTAGGAACTGGACGGCGCAGCTGATCTGTGATTTCCAGTTCAATACCGGAACCGCATATGTAATTATGTATTGGTCTGAGATATCTGACGGGACGAATCATGCCGTACCCCTGTCGATTCAAACAAGCTGTTGCATCCCTCGAAGGTGTTACCGAGCTGATACGCTCAAAGTGCAATGCAACTGTCGACGTTGATCTGCCTTGCCCTCATTTGACGAAGTAAAGCCCGCTGTCAATCCAGGATCTTGATCTCGCGAGTTGTGACCGTTTCTCCATTGCCCTTTATTAGCAAACACAACATGCTTGAACCCTCCTCTCCCTTCCACTGCCGTGCCATGCAATTCATGTCTTACGAGATGCATCCCTAACAAATGCTACTTAATATGGCTCAATAGAAACGAAGTTGTTCTGCTGTTTTCATATCAGTGATTACTACGATGGGCATTTGTTCACATTGAATCCTCACACCTTTCGAGTTTCACCTCAAGATCGTGCGACGTGGACTACACGGCGAACGTTCCGCCGGCACGGGATATTCAAATCAAGTCAAAATGCCACCGACACGTCCAGAGGACTCTCTACAAGCCGCTGCAAACCAATCTACTCAGTACTGCGCCTGCGGCAATGGCCGGTTGAGCTCGGCCCCCTACGCCTCCAGCGACACCGGCCATTGCTTTGGCGATGGCTTTGGCAATTCCCGTAGAGTAAAAAGCTTCATCAATCGCACGCCACTGTCGCGTGCT
The DNA here is from genome assembly GCA_018360345.1 of Claviceps sp. LM84 group G4. Classification (NCBI taxonomy): domain Eukaryota; kingdom Fungi; phylum Ascomycota; class Sordariomycetes; order Hypocreales; family Clavicipitaceae; genus Claviceps; species Claviceps sp. LM84 group G4. The sequence continues at coordinate 6,943 of SRQH01000092.1, forward strand.
GCTTGCCCCAGCTGGTCATAGACTTCGCCATGGAATCTGGATATCGACAAATGGCATGATAATGGTCTTGAGATGGGTGAGGCTCAGTATTTCAACCAACAAACTTGTAAAGTCGGCTATAAGTCTCGCCACATCGACGCTGGCTCCGGATTCAGGTGCAGGAAAGCTAGGTCGGGGCCGATGCAAAGCTGCTCGAGTCTTGGAAAAGCGATGGATAGAGGAAACTACCAAGGCTCAAAGAGTTAGTTCATTGCTTCTACGCACCGCCTGTCAGTTGACAGTTCCTATATGTGTCGGTAGGGAAAAGAAAATACCACGAACAAGAAAGAGAAGGAGGAAAGACGGAACGGAACGGAAGAGCTTTCTCGCTTGGGCTCTTTGACCCGTGAGACACAGACTATGGGGAACGGTGACCCTTCACCATCTTTTTCGCTCATGCTTGATGAAGTCTTCAGCCTGGGAAGGAAGGGGATTAATGGCACCTTACAGTACCACTGTTCCGGGATTCCCACGAAATCCAGATGTTTCAAAGAGCTGGCAGCTTTTTCGAGGGACGAATGAGGGAATGCTCCTGGCTTATCTCCTCTTTGCCGAAAAGCAATTCCGAAATCGCTCTTGTCCACAAAGAGATACCTTAGCCAGTTCCATGCCTTCCCGTTCGAAGGAAATAAAAAACCATCTGGTAGATTCCATATCTTCAAATAGTCAGCATTGGTTGAGTGAGGATCATGCCGGCTGGTATCATGATCTTCCTGGCACCTCCCTATCCTGCCCAGGACAGCTCCTGGGTCCCGCTTCTTGCGCCTCTCTTGAAATTTCACGTCGGTCCCATAATCGGCTCAAGGAGCTGGTAAGTCGTGACTCGTGAGCATACAGGTCCATTGCTTCGAAATCTTCGAGACGGGAGGGTCGAGTAATACCTACCTAGGTCAGGTGCTGCGCTGGAGAAACGTGCAACTTGTTACTGAATTGACGCGCTCTTAGAAAAGTGGGGCATGACATAAGTAAGGAACCTTCTCAAATGCACCGCCAAGAACTTCAGGGCGCATCCCCAAAACAACCCAAATCTCCTGAACAAAGAACCATCACAATGTCCATGTCCGATTCCGAAGAGCCGCTCGAAGAGATCGATGGAGGAGATGACCTCTTTGGAGACGAAGGCGACGATGATCTGCCAACCACCTCGAAGGTGCGAGACCTCGACGACGATGATCTAGCTTCCGATCCCAGCGACGACGGCCGTGGCAGACGAGGAGCATATGAAGATGAAGACCCTCATCCCCACGAGACGCGAGACCGAGTCGTCATGGCCACTCAGACGTACCGTCACCAGATTCCCAATCCCAAAGATGGAACGGTAAGAAACACGTCAAAAATGTCCTGCAGCCATGGCGCTGGCGCATTGAGCTAACATGATGTGAACAGCTTGCTGTCATGCGCGTCCCCAAATTTATCAAATTTTTGCCCGAGCTGTACGATTCTTCCAATTTCGTTCCGTCCGAATTCGACATTTCCAACGCGAAGTCAGAGCGTCAAATTCATGTCGCACGCGTACGCAAAGACGAAAGCACCGGACTGCTTCATAGCAACACGAACATCTATCGCTGGAGTGATGGCTCATTGACCATTTCTGTCGGTGGCGAACACTACGAAATACAGAAGAAATCCCTTGCCCCAGCCCCAGGCCAGCCCTACCATGAGCTTCACGATGGCCACTACTACGCTGCGGCGGCCGAGCTCAGCAGCAATCTTCTCATGACGGTGGGCCACTTGACCGAGCAATTCAACGTACGACCCAACAAGGCCGTTGGAGATGATGCCCTGGCAGCCTTGGCAGAGCGCATGGCGCAAGCGAGCAAGTCTGGAAAAGATGGCGATAACATCATTCGCACCACCAGAGATCCTGAGCTACAGAAGAAGCAGGCCGAGATGGCAGAGAAGGAGAGGATGAAGGCGCAGCGTAGACGCGAAAATGCCGCCTTGAAGATAGATGGTGGGCTGGGACCCCGGTCCGGTCGTGGGGGCCTATCGATTGGAGATCTGGAGGGCGGCCGTGGGCACGGATCTGGACGAAAGAGGATTGCTTCCGGGGCTATGAAACCCAAGAGACGTCGGCCGGAGTATGACTCCGACGACGATCTGCCACAAGGGGTTGGACGCCGTGAGGACTACGACATGGATGATGGGTTCTTGGTTGGCAGCGAAGACGAAGATATGGACAGCGAGGCGGATGACGATGAGGAGGAGGAAGAACTATTGGACGATGAAGAGGACCAGCGACCAGCGCGGAAGAAGAGGCAGAAGACCACTGAAGTAGATGATGATGAGGATGTTGAGGGAGACGACTCAAATGCTGGTGAACCGTCCTCCAGATTAAGACGGCGACATGTCCTAGAAGACGACGACGAGTAGTAGAGACCAATGTTGGGGCGAGGCTCTTGATCTATCGAAATGCAAAGGGGCAAGTGTTCGGCGAGACTCGGGTGACATACCGTCAATGATTTAACTGTGTATTTCGGGCGTTGGGGAAGACAAATAAAACGGGAATGTGATAATGTGTCAGCTATATTAATCTAAGCTTACACGAGTCTTCTTATACCTGAAAGCTCTTCGCAACAATGCCTTCACAAGCCGCAAACCTTCAAAAGGGTATCTGCGACGCCGTTTCAAAACAGAGAGCAAATCATATGGCGTCGTTGAGACTAGGTCCAATGTCTGAATGAAAAACTCGGAAGGACTTTCGTAGCACGTGAACATCATCATGTCTTGTTTGCATTTTGAGCCATCCAGTCAGTTGCTTCCCCTGCCTGGCATAGACTCTCACAAAACACCCAAAAGAAGCACAGTTCCCATGATGACTCTCGCTTCTTTCGAGTAGGCGATCAGTTGAATCGAAGAGGTTCAAGCAAAGTCTCAAGATGACACTGATGCTCTTAGTATCTTCAGCTTTCCGCGACTTCTTTGCAAGAGCTCTGAGTCTCAGTTGTTCCACTATCGGACGAGGCGTATTAGCAAGGGTGACAAGAGGGGACAGGAAGGGAGGGCTTGAGAAGGGATCTCAACAGAAGGATCTTGCATATGCTCCTATACTGGATGACTTGGAAGGTGATGACAGTTCAGTGGATGGTTACAGGAAGTGAAACATTGATCCTTCTCCCGAGTTCAAAACTCTACGAAGTGTTCGTCATCGTGATGAATGGTTGATGCTTCAATGGGTGCGAATACAAGGCAAAGAACACAAAGGATAAGGCACAAAAGCTTCCAGCGTCTGTCGATTCGTTGCCATGGTAGGTCACTCATGATCCGAAGTTACAAACTCTTGGCAAACAAGAAAGCACAACCGTCGCATTGGGCCTGTCCTGGGTGTTGGGCTACCACACGCGATAATCTCACTTGAAATTATTGACGCCATTTGCATGCTGGAGACGTTCAATCGATAAAAAACTGCAGAAACTTCAAGGAGTTGACTGAATGACGGAAGTAGGAGAAGATATTGACGTGATGCGACAGGAGTGCAGGGAGTCGAGGGAGGAGATTTTGTGTTTCTTTTGCGACCCCAGGGCCCACAGTAAGTGAGCCCCACATGAGCTTGGAGCCTTGGAGACTGGAGTCGTCACTCGTCAGTCGACAGAGCTGGTGGGTCCTATCAAGACCCTGACAATGACATTCCTCACCCGACATCATCATCACATGCTCGACTCGGCATCCCTCCGGAAGCGATGTAAAGCAAGCAGCACGAATCAGCTTGCAGACAGCTCGCCAGAAAGCATTGCAGCACTACACCGTACTCCTCAGGATGAACTCGTCGGTATGAATGCTGAGCCTAACACAATCACATCAGCAAGCGTTCATTGAGAGCAACCTAGGAGTTGCTGCGCGGCAGCTGGCAGTCTGGAACATCTTGGTCTTGTCAGCAAGATCCGTATCTCGTTGCCGACTTCTTATGACGACATTATAATTGCCGAGGCCCTTCTTTCTCCATGGTGGTGTGGTGTTGATTGAGCTACGCCGCGACACAGTATGGGGGCCGTTGTCGCTGTCTGGAAGGTCATTGCGGACGTGACCACCTTCTGGATCAAGGTGCGTGAATTTCCGTACAAGCAGTGTTCTTCCCTCCTATTATTTTTTCCATCCTCTCAAAGACTTCTCATTTTAATCGTTCCATCTGTATTTCGTTCTGCGATATGACGGACTTGGCGGTGCTTGTTCTAACGCCGGCGCAGAAGCTTGTGGGATGGTATAACAGAAGGCATCCCGTCGATGTTTGGCTGGACGTGCTGCGCAATGCGGAGACGTTCGAAGATTGGGAGGAGGCTTCCCTCAACTTGGACAATCTTCTTGGGCTGGATCTCTGGTAAGTGCTAAGTGCTCAAGAGTTGAAAGTTATCGGGGACTGCCATCGAGGGCCCTCACTGGTGATGACGACAAGGCGGTAACCATGAAATAGGAGAAACAACCCGACGTCTAAGAACTACGACTGGAGACTTATTAAAGAGAGACTGCAACTTCTTGCTATTGCCCGGGAAGATAACCACTTTCAACAGCTCGTCAACCTTCTCCGAGCTGGCCTGGTTCGGAACCTCGGAAACATCACGGTGCCTAAGCTGTACAACCGATCGTTCTCGGGGACAAAGTACCTCATCGAGGAGTACATATCACAGGTAGCGGAGTCGGTGGAAGACATTAGCGCCCTACCAACGACAACTGCGGCACAGTCTCAGGGTGGCGGGACAGTGTTGACGGACCAGATGAAACTAGACTTCATACACGACACGAGGCAAGCGTTTGGACGAAGCACGCTAGTATTGCAAGGCGGCGCTATATTCGGCCTATGCCACATTGGCGTAGTCAAGGCCCTGTTTCTACGAGGTCTGCTCCCGCGCATCATTACCGGGACAGCCACGGGGGCGCTGATAGCGGCGCTGGTGGCCATTCACACGGAAGAAGAACTGCCCAATGTTCTCACGGGAGAGGGAATCGACGTGTCGGCCTTTTCCAAGACCAAAACGGACAACGAAATGGCCTATCAACCTTTCTTCGGTTCAAAGTGGGCGACTTTGACACGAAGGATCCGACGCTTGAGGAAGGAAGGTTACTTCCTGGATGTGACGGTGTTAGAGGATTGCGTGAGGGCTAATGTCGGCGACCTGACTTTTGAGGAGGCGTACAACCGTAGCAAGAGGGTTCTCAACATTACCGTCGCGACGGAAGATCGAGGCGGAATCCCGACTCTCCTCAACTATATCACGGCGCCCAACGTGGTGAGTGTTGCCAAGCTGCCTTGACCCTACATTTGCGACCCCATGTTATGATTTTATGGGGACACAACAGCTGACCCGTGACTCGTCAACGTTTTTGTCAATCTTTGCAGTTGATATGGACCGCAGCAGTAGCATCCAACGCTTCCTCGTCATCCCTCTACGGCAGCGGAAAAGTCACCATCCTCTGTAAAGATGCCCACGGCAAGGTCGTCCCATGGGCTGCTGCCAACACAATCGATTTCCACCACTGGACGCACCGCTCAGACACAGACCGCGGCTCGCCCCTCCAACGAATTGCCGAGCTCTTCAACGTCAACCACTTCATTATCAGTCAGGCCCGTCCATATCTCATCCCACTACTACAGTCCGACATGCACGGCCCATCTCTCGTCGACTCCCGCAGCAAAATAACACAGCTATCCGCTTTCTTGGTCCGTATGGTCGGGCTGGAAGTCCGGCACCGGATCCGCCAACTCGACACGCTTCAACTCCTGCCGTTGAGTATTCGGCGGTTTCTCGTGGATGAACGGATCCCCGCTGCGTCGATGACGCTGGTCCCAGAGGTGACGGCAGGAGATTTCTTGCGCCTTCTTGAGACGCCTACGAGGGAAACACTGCGGTATTGGATCTTGAGAGGGGAGAGGAGTGTGTGGCCGGCGGTGGCGGCGTTGAAAATCCGGTGTGCGGTGGAGAATGAGTTGGATCGGTCGTATCAGGTGGTGAGGAAGCTCAAGGCGGGGGATTTGAGGAGGAAGGGAAGTATGGCTGCTGCGGAGGAGAAGGACCAGTGACGGGGGTCACTTTGGAGCATGTGTGTGTGTGTGACTGTGTGGCCGGAACGGGGATTGCTTTATTACAGCAACTGATGAGAAACTGGGGCATATGTACGGGGTACTTGACAGCAAGATTGAATACAACAAGCATGTGCTCTGTACGGAGTACGGAGTACATACGGGCAAATTCGACCACAGGCAAGAGAATAAGAACGTTAAATGTTCGACGCCTCTTGACCTCTGCTGCTCTGCATACCTAATGTACCAGCATCACGTCTTGGCAACACATTGCTGGTTATGATGAAGCAACAACCCCAGCTGGACCCGTCCCCAAGCCTTCGTTTCGGGGACCAACGCGAAGCTACGTTGTACTCTGTCGGCGTAGCGTCCGAATTCCTCACAACTGTCAACCAGCTCTAGCCTTGGTATAATAGGTACTGGGTCTTACTCCATATAGGTAGATATCTACATAGGTCTAGGTAGGTACATGTAGGTACTCCATAGGGTTAGGTATAATAGCAACACGTGGCATCTCTACGGAGTACTCCACAGGCCGATAAGATGCCAAAGCTGATGAAGCACCAGAAGCGCTCATTTTCTCTCCACACATGCATACCCTGGGCAGCAGGACGATGATTGATCACGTAGAGACAGACCAGGGGCGGCTGACAGGGTTGTACTATGGCCATTGGTGGTAGGCCACGAAGACTCCCCGGTTACATACGATGATACGAAAGAGGGAACTCGAAAGAGAAATAGGTTAAAAAAAAGAAAAAAAATGGAAAGGAAGGAACAAGAGTAATCAAACGGAAGGAGAAGGAAAGAACCAAAAAAGAAAGACGATGCGAGGGCTTGAAGTCTTGGGACCATGGGGCGGCTGCGGCGGCCGGCAGAAGAAGCCAAGAAGAAAAGCGCCGAGGACGGAGTTAGAAGTGGAACTGTGGAAGTTTGGAACGACGAACCCCGGAAGCAGGCAGAGCCGAACGGTTTGTGCCGGTAGATAACGTAACCCCTGGCTTGTAAATACGGGGCCATCAACGGTCTGCCGAATTAAGTGGTTCGTTGGGATTGAGATGAGCTCGAGATAGATGACCTTAGGAGAGCATCCGATTGGTGTCTTTGTCCGCTCAAAGCCTCTAACGCAAACTGGAGTCGCTTCACCGGTACCTATGTACATATTCACTGTTCACTGTTGCGACTCGAGAGCGTGTAGGTATGTAGTAGGTACTGTAGGTACTTGTAGATATGTATGTACAAAAAGAAGATCGATCAGGTTCGTGGGTTCGTGGGCTCGCGACCCTTCCAAGTTTGGGGGGGGGAGTGTGCACTGTGCAGCACTGCAGAGAGCGTGCAGAAAGACTGCAGAAAGCGTGCGTGGAGCATGCAGGGAGTATGCACAGGACGGGGTTTGCCACTGGACGCGCGCCTTTCCCCACACTACTGCGCGCCAGTCGGCCAAAGTTCGACCGGGGGGGGGGGACTTCATCAGGTATGTAACAGGTTCATCACTGATCAGTGATCAGTCTTTCACCAAACTATAACGGCCTCTTCCCGCCCCGAGTCCGTCCGCGCCGAAACTATCGACTTTGCACCAACTTTCTGCCCCACCGCGCCCGAAGCTCGACGACGACCTCTCTTCGCAGCTTGTCCATGTCCACCGATCCGACCTATTCAACGCCTGTCTGTGTACTTCTCTGCTGCTTGGAGGGATCCTCAATTCAACTGTTTGTCAACTGGGTATATAGTCGCGAGAGATAATTTGGGCTCGGCCATGGCAGATGCTCAGCCCGCGAGCGGCGGCGCTGGGGACGATGCGCAGCGCGATGCCGCCTACAATCGGTCTGCTTGTACCGAGTGTCAGCGGCGGAAACAAAAGGCGAGTCGAGTCGTTTTCTTACATTGCTTCTCCGAGGGAGTGGACTGCAGGCATGGCTAACTGGAGTTCCTGCAGTGCAACCGAGAATGGCCGTGCGACCGCTGTCAACGACGCAAAATCGCCGACGAATGCCGCTACAACTACTCGAACCCCGCTCTCGATGTCCCGGCTCACGACTTGACTGAGAAGCTCAAGCGGACACATGACGAGTACGCGAGCAGAGGAAGCGACCAGGCGGAAGGCGAGGAGGAGGACGTGGGATTCGATGCCCTGGCCACACGTCTCTATGCCACGCTGGGAATTGATCATGGAGTGGTAATGTCCTTCTAGCCGACTTGACTTTTCTTACCGTCTCACGAGTCACACTACGCCAACTGCACCAGATCAAGACTGACACGCGCCAATCTGCAGAACGAGAAGCCGGCTCCGAAGCAAGACTACGTCAGCGTTGATTCATCCCCCCAAATGCAGCGAGTTCTGAAACTACTTCCCCAGCGACAATCTATGGGTGAGCAACCACATGTGCCGTAATGGTGATGGAAAGGGGTCCGTTCTTTGGCTGACTTGGTGCTTTTGTTTGGCCCCCACGCCACAGACATCTTGATGCAGAATTTTCTCACCGACATCAACTACCACTACTACATCATCTACCCGCCTGTCTTCCTCCAAGACTATCACATCTGGTGGGAACGCCGGCCCCGGAACCGCTCTATCTCACTGCAGTATACCTGTCTCCTGGCCATTGTATGCGCCTGCGCCCTGCAGCACGTTGAGCCTGCGAGTGAGCCGATTTTTGAGAGCGAGTTTGGAGACTCTCTGGATGTGGTGTCTGATCAGCTGCATGCTGCAATGAGGGAGCTCGCAAGTGTTATCCCCGTGGGGCACTACCACATCCTTAATGTGCAGAGACTGCTGCACTCGTGCTATTGGTACAAAGCCGAGGCCAAGTTTCTGGAGGCGTGGCATGTGTTGAGTGCGGCGATATTGGAGGGGCGGGAGTTGGGATATCATAAGGCGCCGGCGCCGGGGACGGTATCTGATTTTGATTTGGAGATGCAGAGGAGGTTGTGGTGTATTTTGGATACGTGGGACTGGTGGGTTTTCTCCCCCCCTTTTTTTAACTCTGCTCTCTATATGAATATTTGCATCCCGCATGATGCAGCATGCCTGTCGCATTATGCATCTCATCTCGCACCTCGCACTCAGGCTCCCCACGCCCGGCACAACTAACATCTTGGCAGGCAAATTTCATCCGGTCTTTCGAGGCCCAAAATCATAGATCGTGCGGACTGCGACGCCGATCTGCCAGAGCTGACTCTCGAGGGCCACATAGTGTCCCCCTTGCTGCACATGAAGATGCAGTCTCAATTAACCCGGCAATTGGCTTCGAGGTTCAGTGCGCCCAAAAATATCATTGCCCCTGCTGAGGTCCGAGAATACAAAGTCATCATCGAAAAGTGGGTGGATCAGTTCCCGCCGGAGTACGCTTTCGAAAATCCCGACACGAGCAAAGACCAAAAGTGTCCCTGGCTCTTTGCGCACAGATTCTACGTGTACACCATGGCATGTCTGCTCATCCTCAACCCAATCAGGCACTACATGGTGAAGAAATACACGCTCGAGTCTCCCGAAGATGAGCTCATGATCCGCAAAGTGGGCATCTGGTACTCCCTGAAGCTCATGAAGACCCTACGACTGTGGGTAGACAAGGTCTACAACCGCGACGGCCGACTGCACTTCATCATCTTCTCCATCTTCGACACGGCTGCCATGCTCTGCACAGCGGTTCTCAAGGATACCGAACACACGATTGAGAACCGGGACGAGATTTTGCCAGCCATCGGAGACGCCGTGGACATGCTGAAGAAGCTCAACATGATCTCCAAAACCTCCAAAACTTCATATGATATCCTTGAGCGGCTCGTTCGCAGATTACCAAACGCGGTACCGCGCAATGACTCTGGACGACAATTTAAGCGGCCAAAAACCAAGTCCAAGTCACCATCGACCGCGTCCACCACGAACAAAGGGTCTGTCAGTGCTCAAAACTCAAGGACAACGAGCTCAGCTTCGCAACCCCCTGTGCAGCTGGAGATGACATCAGTTACTGCTGTCGTACCGCAGGAGTCACAGGGATTCCAAGAATCGCAACAAGTGCAGCCCGTGGTGGCGTCGATACCCGCAGCACCGTTACCGACTGCTCCGCTCCCTCTACCTTGCGAAAACGAAATTCCTTCCAGTCACGCGGCACCACGCCAGTACAGTTACGACAATCATGACTATACGCAGCACCATCCTCAGCACCAGCACCAGCACCAGCCTCACCCTCAGCATCAGCATCAGCATCAGCATCAGCAGCACAACCCGCAGCACTATGCGCCTCACAACGTCAACTACATCCCCCTAGACAGCCACTCGACCTTGACAGCCCCCCATCCCGGCAGTTACATACCGGCGCCTCCGAACCTGGGCCACTACATCGAGCAGCAGCCCTTGTGGTCAGAGACAGCGCCTCCCCACGGGATAGGAGCGCAGGGCCTCGTGTCAACCTTCCCCAACACAGATCTAGAGGAAGATGCCTATCAGCCAATCGTTGTGGCGGACCCGGGCCCTGATTTCAACATTGAGAATCTTTCGGAGACGCAGCTGGGCGAGCTGGCGCCGCTGTGGAACTGGCATTCTGGGAACTTGGACTTTGCGAGTATGAATATGCCGGCGGATGCGATGCATTCGGGGAGGTTTTCGCAGACGATGTGATGGAGGTAGGGCCCAGGGGATAGGACTGGATTGGATGTTAGGCTCACATACATGGTGGTACATTCACATTGTCTTCTTTGGAGAAGAACATCGGGAACGGGAAGGGCCCAAGGGAAAAGGGGGTTTTGAACTAGGTAATTGGCACTTGGAGGGAGAGCTTTGGCCTATGCGCCGGGCCTTTTTTTATTATCTGTTATACAATTTGGGGGATGATGCATTCACCGGTCTCGCATGTAGATAGAGAGTAGAGACTCTGAACCAAATACTGCGGCAGGGTAGGCTGGACGTCCTGTAGAGGATCCATTGCCGTACCTATGTATATTGTAGATACATACATACAGAAACAGGCAGTAGTGGCGAGCCCCCTGGTCAAGGCGAAATGGGGGTGGGAGGCCGCGTAGGTAATGACGCAGTTGGGTGGGTTGACGAAACAACTTTCTGTAAGTTGTATGTACATAGGTAGGTAGTATGTACGGAGTATGTACCTAATGTACAATATATGTACGGAGCATGTTGTGTCAAAAAAGTCAAGATGCATAGAAAAAGAGGCTGTTCATCAAATCAGCCTCTGCACATGTGCCCAATGCCTAAAGTCTTGCACTTTTTGGGCAGTGATCACTGATGGATGGGTCTATGTACCTACTCCGCAGATATGCAACCAGCTTCCCCGATCACGAACTGAAACAATTTAATATTGGATAGAGACACCGAGAGTATGTATTTGACGGTCTGCATAAATACAGTACTATCATTAGTCATAAGGTAGGTAGACTGGCCTTTAGATCACCGCAATTAGCGTACATCAACTACGTTACTACAAACCTAAGAAGGTAGGTACCTAGGTAGGTAGGTATGTATGAACAGCCCATAAACAGGGCGCAGAGAACTAAGTCTATGCATGCGCCGGCGGATCTAGCACGCCTTTGTGAGAACATCACTCCGCGTCGGATACTGACACTATACAATACGGAGTACACAATACAATGGACCGTGGAACTAACTGCCTACTGCGTTCTCGTGTTGAACAATATGACTTTGTACCTGGGTCCTGCAGGCTGCGACAGCTAGCCTCGTCGGTATGTATGCCATATTGCAAAGTACAGCCTTGTTAGCCAACATACCTACGATACAGTACATAGCACCTTGAGACTCGAGTACACGACGGCTCCTTCTCCCGTAGGCCGTACCCCAGATTCTCCGCTGCTAAGCTGGTCAGGAACTAAAACTGTCCAGACCTGCCACTACGTTTATACATAAAGTCCGTGACTGGCAGCTGTGGCGAAGAGGATGTATCTGAGAGTGAGATCTCTCCCGACCAAAGGAGTCTAGCAGCGACCCGCCGACCCCGTCACATGCATCAGCTGCTGTATATACCTATTATGTACCTGATAGACTCGATGCCAGATGACAGTGTTATTATTCTGGCCAGAAATTAGAATGCTCCATCGGACGGGCAAGTTGCAACGGCCAGATACATACATCATACCCACTCCGGCCGATGATGCAACATCTCTACGGGGTCTACCAGTACCAGTACCTACACAGGCTATGTAGCCGTGGAAGAGTACCATAGTCCAGGGGCCTTGAGGCCATGTAACCCCCCCCCCCCCCTCCCCCCCCAATCTGCAGCTGCAGCCAGCAATAGCAAGCATCCTACTAAAAAGCAACGAGTATTCTCAAAGGCTAAAGCCACCCTCTCAGAGATATGTTGGTACCTGATTTTGCCTCCTCTCCTAGTATGTAGCACGTCAGAGCGCGTTCATTGAATGAAACCTGGAAAAACTCGCGTTCAAAGTCGCAGACATACTATGCATGCCAGGCAAATGCCAATACTCACGCCTAGCCTATCTTGACGGAAGGCTGTGAGGGGACGATACCGCATGCACATAGGGCAGAGTTTTGGGGGCGGGGGGTCCATTAGATGGGGAGTAGACGAGCTGTTTTGTTGTTCCATTTGTGAGGGATTCTGACTTTCTGATATCATCTTGTCTACGAGTACGGACTACGGAGTGCCTAGTGTCATGAGTTTGTCTCCCCTCCCCGATCGGCATTTATTATGGCAAATTGCGTTGCCGTGATCGGAACGGTGCTACGTTGCACCGAGACCACCTGATCAGTGATGACGATCGGTGTCTCCACATTTTCAGGGGTACATGGACCGTGACTGGTGGGAAATTGGGTCGAGGAATCGACTGCACACACAGAGACAGTCACAGCCTCACAGGCCGCAAATCATAGCGAAATCGTATTATGCATTATTACCGGTGAACAACGCAGAGATTATCTCGGCAGATGTCACCACCAACGCCCCTACAAAGCAAGAGTAAACAGAGCCACATCATACATGAAGATTATCTCGTGCTAAAAAATCCGCCCGCCGCGGGTAAACATTCGCTTACTGCGGAAATGGAAAAATAGTCTACAGGGATAGCCGCGTGCAGATGCAACAGCTATCCTCTCATCTTCATCATACAACCGCATGATTGCATACACCCTAGTCTATCCGAGATAAGCCAGGGCAGCAACAGCACCAGCAACGAGCGCCAAGGGAGAAGCAGAACGGCCACCAGCGTTGGGAATCGTAGTGGCAGCAGTGGCACTGGATCGGGTCGCAGTCGATGATTCCATGGCTAAAAGATAGACACTGTTCAGTCGTTTGTTTCACAGCCCAAGGGGCGGGCGACCAGTTCGCCATGCAAATACAGAGATGGAGGTCTTCTTACAGGTAGTAGCGCTGGCAGTAGAGGAGGCAGAACCAGTGGTAGAGCCAGTGGTAGAGCCCGTGGAAGAACCACGGGAAGAGCTGCTGACAGACTTCATGGTAGATGAAGCAGCGGACGACGCGACGGCGGTGGAAGACGCGGCAGCAGAAGAAGCCGAAGGAGACTGTGAGGAGCTGGCCCCGACAGTGCCAGTGCCCGAGTAGGCGAACTGCTTGCTGTAGTTGAACTCGGTGGTATCGGTATTGCTGATGATCTTGAAGTTGTAGGTGCCAGAGGCGACATCGGAAGCCTTAAAGGTGAACGAATCACCAGTAGCAGCGGCTGTGAGGGTTGCACGCAATTAGAGATCTCGCATTTCCTCGTGTATCTATGCTACGCAGAAGAAGCCAGCTTACAGGTCAAGGTCTTGACATCCTTGGTGTTGGTCGCGGGACCGTTCTGCAGGATAATGGTGCAGCCGCCCTGGCAGTTGTTGAACTTGAGGGTGAAGCTCGCGCCCTCCTTGAGATCGAAATCGGTGTTCAGGAAGCTGGGTTTGGCGGCCGCAGCCAAGGCAGCCAAAGAAGCGAAAACGACGGCGTACTTCATAGTGAGAATAGGGAGTGGTTTCTGGGATTGGAGAATCGAGTTTCTTGAATCTTGAAACTGAACTGAGAAGCGAAAGAGAGTCAAGGGAACTGCAAGACGAGATATTGAGTCAGCGAGGAGCGGGAACGCGGACGTCGGTTCCTGAAGACTGTTTTCCCCCCAGATGAGGCCATGGTACACCCCGTTTCGATCCTCGGGGACCAGTCACCGTCCATGGCGAGAATGGCCCGCTAAGGAGGATTATGCTAGTGCTAGCAATGCTGGCATGAGTCGGGTCCGGAGCAGCGCGAGGCAATCACGACCGGGCGTTGCGACAGCCTAGGGAAGGAGCCGTCGCCCAAGCCGGAGAATAGCTTGGACCTCCCCATCGGTTCCCTTATTATGTACTCCGTAATGTCTTAATGTCGTGGAGAAGGAACGGGGAGCGCAAGTATGTATGTTCTAGAAAAGCCTAAGTAATAGGTACACTTACATAGAATAGAGTTGGTGAATGAATGTGTTGCTCAGAAGGGCATAAACGAGAGTCGACAAAAGTAAAAGAAGGCGCGACGAGAAGAAGCAATTGATGAAGAACAGCTTTCTGCAATCAAGGAATCTGAAAGAGGGGTGAGCCCCAGGGGGCCAGAAGGGCGCGCAAAAAGGGCGAGAAAGAGGCGCGCCACGGGGTTCAAGTTTTCAACTCTATTCATCCGGCCCTCACACTCTCGCGGCCTCGCCGCAGCAAGCCCAGTCCATCGTAGGAACGTCGCCCATCCCACGCGATCAGCCCGTCATCGAATATGTACATACTCCTCGACCCATGACCAATTGCAACAAGCATCAGCAGACTGCCACAGCCTACAGGCCGTTACATAACTTACATTGCTCGCATGCTGCAGCGCAACAACACGCAGCATCGCGATTCGCAAGGCGGCCAGTCGCTCTCGGCACCAGCGGAAGGGAAGCTGAGGGCATCTCACCCTCCCGAGTCCCCCCCCCCTGGTTTGCTTCCATACGGTATACCCACCACTGACCAGTGACCACAACCTCCACCCGGCACACAAGAGTCCAAGCAGTGGCAAGACCAGACGGTGGTCCGACAGCCTACGGACTCACGGAGTGTGTACGGAGTATGTACCTACAGAACGCCTTCCGGTTCCTGATTGAAGCAATCGCGCGAAGCTAGCGGCGAAAGAAGTTGGTGAAGGAGAGCTCCCGGTTCGCGCGGCCCGGCAAGGGGCAAAACGTCGACGGTCGCACCGCAAATGTAATCATGGGGCCTAGCCGCCCAGAGTGGCTTCTGTCCAGTGTCAGGTCAGGGGACCAAGATGCTCACGTTATTTTAGGGCAATTCCCCTTTTCTGGTGGCGTTTTTTCGGTGCCCGGGTGGCGCCTTTGGTGCATATGTACCTTCTTTGCACGGCAACGCGGTGACGCCGTGGCGCAGCGCGCTTTGTAAATTGTACGGCTTGCGCGTCGCACGAACCGCATTGAGGACTCGGGGAATTCTCTGCATTGTCGGATATCGAAGCTGGTGGAGGAGGGTGATGATCTAGGTAATCTAAGTATGTACGGAGTACATAGGTATGTACGATGTGTGACTTTCAAGACTGCGCTTTCGACCTATATCTTGCGGCTGAGCACCTGCGTATACATATAGACAGACTCGAATAGCTAGCAGACAGATGGGACACAGATAGATTTAGATAGATATATGAGATAGATATGTAACAGTGAACACGACAGATGGAAAGTCACGCAGACAGACTGGCCGACAAACACAGAGCCAGTACATGGATACATAGGTAAATTTATGTGTGTACAGTGGTACACTGGTACAGAGCAGCGAGCTGCGCTTGCATTTACATACTTAGGTAGGTAAGTTGCACCCTTCAGCCACTCTTCAGCACATCTTCATCAACTTCAGCAACTTCAACCCTGCACTCACTCCGCACATGCACGGCACGGCACGGCTGGCTACCTATGTAGGTATATACCTACTGTAGGTCCCAGGACTCCCGACTTCCGAGTTCCAGCCTCCAGGACAATCGGTGGGGCTCACCGCGCACAATGTCTCAGAGCGCGACTGGACGGGCGGGTAACTGCGTCGGCACATGTGTAAGCCTTCTTGTCAAGATGACGACATTGAGGCAACCCAATTGTTCGCAACATACTCCGTGCATCACATGTGTTGAAGTCTGTTTTGAGACGTGTAACGGGAGCGCAATAGATGTATATATATTATATATCTGCCTAGTCCGGATCGCCGTGTCGAATCATCTGAGAAGCACCAGATATGTATGTACTTATTCCCCTCTACCTACCTAGGTACCTATCATCATCTATGCCACGGTAGGTATATATGCATAATGCGAGACAAGTACCTAACCGGTGATTGCGTGGGACCACAACGTGACCCCATTGTGACCAGTGACCACATCATGTCCGGTAAAAGCTTGCATCGTGGAATGGCAACCTCCGTGTTCCTTCTAAAGATCAGGTAGCCCATTTACTTTACCATGGCACATCCAGCCATGGCATCCTTGTCACGCGTTGCACGGAGTATGGGCGACACCAATGGGTACAGAACACATGAACATGTAAGAGTGGCATCAGAGATGAGAAACCCTAGATAGAACAAGGAAAAAAAAGTACATCATTATATTTGCAAATAAGACCGGGTGCCTGCCTTCCCTGGCTGGGCCTATCGGCTCCTTCAACCCAGCTATTAATATCATCAAATTTGCCCCTCGGGTGTCGAATAAATAGCGCTTGCGCGCGCCCAAATCCACCCGTCGGACATTCTGGCCAGTGCCCCCCCTTCTGAGATGTGACAATGCGACCTGATTTTGCTAGTGCTTAGATTATTTTTCTTCGCGTTTGACCGCGATATAATGGCAAATGCTACCGTGTGGTATCGTGGAAGCACCTCATAAAATGCCTCATTTTATGGCACTTAATGCTCGAGCAAGCGCAGGCTGCCCTGCACAACGACATTCTCCAGAATGGAACCAGGGGGAATATCAATGGTACTGCCCTCTGTGGCGACGATGATAACAGTTCCCTTGAGCGTCACGCCGCGGCCGAGATTGACGGCACCGGTAATGGTGAGGTGGTCTAGCTCAAGAACCTTGGGGATCGAGGGGATGTGCTTCTGGAAGTCCGAGACCTTCTTGAAGTCACCGCCCAGCTTGATCAGAGGAGCGTCACCGAAGCGAGCGGGGCTCATCTGCAGTTGGCCGTGCTTAAGGGTGTACAGATCTGACTTGACGAGCATCAGGTCGGAGCAGGTCTTGACGGGCAGGAAGCGTCGGCGTGGCACGTTGACGCCATGAGCGTTGTTGAAGTGGCGGATGGCGGCACCCACAGCTGTCTCGAGCTGCAAGATGGAAATGTCCGATTCGCCCTTCTTGTCTCCGGGGATGGTCTTGCCGTTGGGGATGATTTCCATCTCGAGCTCGTCATTCTCCACAACACGCTTGATGGCTTCGAGGTTGAGCCAGATATTGTTGGTGTTGAAGTACTTGAACTTCTTGATGGACTTGAACTCATTGACATGCTCCTTGGGGACCTGTGCAATCTCGAGGAGGCGGACAGATCCGTCGTAGTCGATAATGGTGCCACCCTTGACGTCGGCCTTGGTCTTGTTGGTCAGCTCCATGATGTACTCGGCCTTGGTCTCGACCATGTGCTGGAGGATGCGCAGGTCGACGACAGCGCCCAGGTTGTCAACATTAGACAGGAAGATAATCTCGATACCACGCTCCAGGAGCTTGTCGAGGATGCCCGAGTTGTACAGCGACTCGAAGACATCACCGTGGCCGGGAGGGTACCACTCAGAGATTGGCGACTCGAAGTCCTTGGGAACGGGCAGCAGCGAGTCCTTGTAAATTCGGGGGTATCGAGATTGGTTGAATGTGAGGATGTCGACATTGTGACCCTCATATTTCTTAATAATAGCGGCGGTATCGTCGTTGGTGTTGAACGAGTTCATGAGGAGGAACGGGACGTTGACGTCGTAGGTTCGGTTGAGGTACTCAATCTGGCGGACGGAAAGGTCGAGGAAGGACATGCCGTCACGAACCTCAATGACGGACTTGGGTCCGACACAGCCCATCGAGGTTCCCAGGCCACCATTGAGCTTCAGAACCGCAAGCTTGTTGAGGAAGTTGACGGATTCCGTGTTGGCAAGATCTTCATAGTCTACCACCTGGCCCTGCGCGGGAGGGGCGATTCGGTCCCAGTCGCTGTATCCGAATATTTGTCAGTTTGTATCCCGCTACCAAGTCTCGTCGTTTGATCCAAGTGTTCGGCTGGCATTACATACACGGCATTGCCCTTGGCCTTGTCATTCAGGTAGCGGCGGAAGAGGGCAAAGAAGTTGTCCATCTCAGTCTCGAAAAGCTATTGGCAAGACAGACAAGTGTCAGTTCAAGGTCATGGTCATGTGCATCTCTCTTCTCTTTTGTCTCCGCTGGGTGTACATACCTTCTTGTCGTTGGGGTCCTCGACGGTCTCGGCGAGGTTGGTCAGAGCATTGCGCATCTGAGCAGCGGCGACATTGGTTGAGGTGTTCTCGAAAGCCTGTGGTGGTCTGGTCAGCTGACGTTTGGGCATTATGTGTTGAGGCATCGTGTAACGGTGTCTGCCAGTTGGCTAGGGACACAAATTTGAAGCCGAGTGAAGAGCCGTAGGCAATGAATAGCTTTCATGAAGTGAACAATGCCAAATAGTCAAATCGTGTTCGCGTCTTGGCACGGAAGACTATATGCTGCAAATGCGTTTGTAGGCAACGCGCACTGGAACATGGACAAAAGCACAGGCTACATTCACACTGCATCCGCCCTGCGAATGGAATGCTTTGAAGTGCTCAAGTCGACTCCCATGACGCAGACACGAACAGGTAAAGAAAACACAGAAGCTGGCCATTCGTCGTGGGACGTTTTGGACGTAGCTTGCCGGAGGTGATTGCATGGACAAACACGCAAACGAAGCTCAGGGGGCATCGCAGAAGTCAAACGGCAAGGAGACAATTGAGACAGTGTAATGGCAGTGTACAAGCTGTAGGATTTGAGGACAACGCAGATATCCAGGTTAACTCACCATGTGGCTGCGAGTCTTGCCGTGGTGGCGCTTCTCGAAGCCATTGTCTTCAGGCTTCAGATGTGTAGGCAAAGCGGTCTCGACGACGTCGGCCATTGTGTTTGTATCGGTCTCGCGGATCGGAGAATATGGAGAGGAGGTCAAAGATATGAGGAGGACAGATGCAATACTGTCGAAGGGTGAATGTAATGAAGCTTCACGACACTTTGATCATGAAAAAGAAAGAGAATTGGAAAGGCGACGGACTAGTTAATGATGGAAGAGGCGAGGAAGGAGGTTGTCGCCAGCGAAAGGGTCCAAGACTCCAAGTGCGGCGTGCCCACTGCCAGGAGAAGGTGGGGTAATTAGCGGGTGGGGTCCACATAGTAGAGCTCCTGAGTCCTGACTCCTGGCTGGTGGACTGAGCATAATTACGGAAGTAGCAAGTACATACTCCGTAGCAAAGCACAGTACTGTCAGTACATATTGAGTAAAGGAGACTTTTCATTCCACGACTCCAGCCCCCGGCTCGTCACACAAGTCACACAATTGGCTCAAGGACTTCTCTTTTGTGGCTCCCACTGAAACCGAAAAGTAATAAAGCAGCTTCCCAGTTCTCGCCACGAGACGAAAGAGGGGCAAGACAACGCTCGTTGACGTCAGACGGGTGCAACAACGACGATGGCGATGAGGTGGGTGATACTGAGGTATCATCTTGCCAACGAGCAGCGAGAACATGGCATCATCAGAGCTGCGTCGATGGCAGCAAACTTTTGAGGAGCTCTCGCAGGCTGCAGCTAGCCATGACTGGAGTCACTGGAGTCACCGGAGTCACTGGAGTCCTGGACTGAGGTCAAATCCTTCTTCCACAACGAATTTGGGAAGCGTTACCGAAACAGCAGAAGCGCCATGTAGAAAGGCACAGCTATGAGCCTGTGAGGCAAAAGCCATCAAGCCGTGCTCCGTAAAACCGGGGTTCCCTCGACAATGACGGATTTAGCAGCGTGATGGTTGATTGCACTCTCGCAAAATCAATTAATCAAGGAAGCATCGCAATTTCTAATTTCTAATTTCGTCATCTAGATCATCTCATCACTTGCCGGCCCTACCGTATGCAGACGGTACGCAGACGGTGTGCGCTGCGCAGCCATATTTAACTATCTCCCCTGACCAGTGACCAGAAGCTATGTATCAGTGACAGTCTCAGCATGCTGCAGTTCTTGTGCATGAGACACGGATGCAAAAGCATCTCATGGAAACATTGGATGGCTTCCGAGTTCTAACTTCTGACTCCTGAGGCTGTGTTGAAATTGCGTGCTCGTGTTGGCTGAATGCGGGCGGTGGCGGATAAAGTACGAAAAGGGGCTCAAAGGGCTAATAAAAGGGGCTTCGAAGTTCTCCCAAGGATTCTGCCCATGATATGTATACCGCAGACTTGTCGCTCTCTACTCCGTAGAGTCACAGGCTATAGCCCATGCATGCAGCATGATGCGAACACGTGGAGGCGGCGCATGGCAACAGCGCGTCCGCCGTCAGCAGCATGTACGCAGCGCTGCATCCTGCCGACGCAACATCATCGGGTACATATTGGCAATTGCTGCAGTTGGAGTCTGGAGAGCCTTGCATGCGATGCGGCCCCTTTTCATCCCGTCTCCATCTCGCCTCGTTCCGGCTCACCGCACGCCAACGTCGGCCGTTGCTACTCCACAAGTCCACATCATGTGCTGTCCTTATACGGAGACATGTGTTGCTTTTTTTACTTAAGGAATGTATGGTGCGGTGCATAGGTACCTACCTACCTACATACATAGTCACACTCACATTTGTTGTCCCTTTCTGCCGTCGACGGGACAGTTTTGACTTTTGACTCTTGAGCCTCTGAGTCCTGATCACTGACCAGTGTGCAAAGCGGACAGCTGTAACGTAGATCCTCCACCTACTGTGCTTCACCTGCGAGCCTCCTTCGCCATTGACATCATTTCAGCCCGCTGCTCACTTCTACACGTTCCTGGCGTCCTTGAGAGGCTTGCATCGTTGCACGTCAAGCTCTGCAGCATCTTGCACGCACCATCCAGGCCATCCACTGGCAGCCACCAATAAATATCTTCAGCCGTCCCTGCATCGCCTTCCCGATCTCCTCCATCATGCGCTCCCTCCATCCTGTTCCCTTCTGGCAGGTCAATTGTCCCCCGGACCAGCTGACCGCAGAATGTCCTCCCTTCCTGCTCGACCTCAGCGCCAAGGACCAGCGCATCATTGGCACCCCTGACACCGACTTCGACATCCTACCCTGGAAGGATGTCGTCAACATCATCAGGACAAATAAGCTCGAGCAGTTCCACAGAAGGCCTTCTCAGCTGCGCCGCTACAAGGCCTTCACCTTCCAACTCGCCAGCCAGTACGGCAGCGTGGCTGCCTTCATTCTCCGGGAGCGTTTGCGCTGGCAAGAACCTGTTCAGGCCCGAGGGACCCCCTTCCAGTGCGCCGACGACGTCAAGATTCTGTGGAATGACTGGCCTTATGGCATTGACGAGCGCATCGTTCACCTGGTTGTGTGGACAAAGTTCGAGCTCAGGTCAGATCCTCTCACGGGGGACTTGACAGAGGAGGCCCGGACGGAGATTGATGATTTTGTGGCAAGGACATTCTCTTCACGGATGCTCGCAAATCATGTGAGTTTTTCCTTCCTCTGCTTATCCTTTCTTCTCGTACTTTGACGATTCTGTTCAAGTTCTCTTTATCTTGCCCGTTCTTGTTTTGTTTCAAGTGTATTCGGAAGCGTAACAACTACAGGGCCTTTTATTCTCACATTTTCACATCTTCACGTCTCTCTTTCCACTCGTTTTACTTTGCCCGGGTTTCCTCTCTTTTTCTGCATGCGTTCTGAAGCGGAATGCCGGCGGAGTATGTACTCGAACGTCATATCTTCGACTTCTCTTCACCTTGCCCGTGCCTCCACCCTTCGAGTATCATTCGAAAGCGGAGCAGCGACAAAGAACTTGGTTCTCATCTCTTGACGGTTTTTTTATTTATGTTTTTCTCTACTTCCCTCGCCTTAGCCGTTCTTCCTTCTTTTGAGTGCGTTAGGGAGCACAGCAAAGCATCGACAGTGTGACTGACTGGGACTCTGGCCGCTGCAGGTGGTATGGTTCAAGAACTGGGCCAGTCTCAAGTCCGTTCATGCCGTTGAACACTTTCACGTCATGATGTTTGACCCAGATCCAGCATTCGTTCGTGACATTACCAACGGCGATGTGCCCCAGTGTGACAGGATCGATTTGTAGACAAGCTGGCATGTAAACAAACGGGCATGAGATAAATTTCCCTCTATCATTTCAGCCTCGGTGTGCATTTCCAATTTATGCAAACAGATTGGTCTCGTACCACGGACATTGGTTTGATAGCATATATTTGCGCTATGCAACATCCCGACCTCGACATGATTTCAACGCTCACCCAACTCCAATTTCTTTCCTTCATCCTCGCGAGACATCGTTTGTATCAATGCTCAACTCCACGCACGGCGCGTCCGCAAAAACAACAGCAATCGGTTTTTCTACTGCAATGCGCAGATGCCACCCTTTCCCGTCCATGGGCGCCTTGAGCTTTTCGGCCAGGTAACCCTTCAAGCCGACAGCCAAGTCGCCAAGCAAGGCCTCGATTGTCTCAAAGGAGGAGCTTGTCATTGTCTATAACCCCAAAAGACAAAATAGTCAGCCACGGTCAACATCCTTCACAAAGGGAATGTTCCTCTGCAAGTAAACATGATAGATGTCATTGAAGTTTCACATGGGCGGGCTTCACATGAAGATAGCGGCATCTGTCTGACGCCCAGAAAGAGAAAAGGGGGCAAGGAAATAGAACGGAGGGAGGGAAAGAATTCTTCACACATAGCCCACATCATGCAACGTACCTGAACAATCACGTCCTCCAAACCACAGTGATGATCCCCCTTGACATCCAATCTCTCCACCTCAACATTTGCTACCACACTCTGCTTCGCCTGCCGCTCATTGTTATTCACCCCAATCAGAACCGGCACACGTATATCACGCAGCCCAAGCCTCACACCCCGCATTTTCAGTACGCCATTCTCAAAAGCGCCCTCCCCCGTCAAACTAACCCCCCCGCCCAGGCGACTAGCTTTCGGCAAACAGACCTCCACTTCCAGGCGCTTCAGAGACGCCACTTGTAGAAACGGATCACCGCTACTACTACCGCTCCTTCTGGTGGTGCTGCGAACAATACGCGAGGAGAATAGTTCCAAGCCAGTAAGATCAGTCCATATCCTGCCCAGCACTTCCGGGAGGCACAGCGCCTCACAGACGCAAGAGCTGACTTCATTGTCCTCGTGCGTGGCGTTATCCAGCGTGGCGAGAATAGCCTTGCTTAGTAGCCCGTAGTGGACGGTGTCCGGGGTGAGTTTGTCGGACGTGGAAGCCGATCCGAAGGAGCTGTGGAGGTGAACCGCTACGGAGACGGAGATGGGCTGCGCGAAGTATGGTCGGCCCCATGCATCGTGGGGTCCTTGAATGGTGGACTGGATGTTTTGAACGCGTACGACGGAAGGGGCTGGGCCGCCGGCGGCGAGGAGGACATTGTGGGAGGTTTCGAGGGGGGGTGATGGTGGTGGTGTTGATGGCGGCATTCTGGCTGGCTTTTGGGTTTTTCTCTGCGCTCGAGGGAGATGGAGATGCTTGTTGTTGTAGCTGATGACGATGGGGGTTGGTGATGATGATGATGGCGATGTCGTTGCTGTTGCTGTTGCTGTTGTGGAAAGGGTGGGGTACAGTACCTATGTACCTACCTACCTACCTACCTAGGTATGTACATATCTTCGTTTGACATTGTTACATGGGCGAACAAAGCAAAACAATTCAGGCTCCGAACGCCATTCCCCAAACGCGCGTATATTGGCGTTATTTTTGGCTCGTCGTTCATCTTGTCTCTTTTGCCACAAAATTGAGGTCTCGGAAGTTGGAACAGTCGAAGCATCTCCTTCGTAGAGGTAGTACAAACAGTCGACAGAATAGCATTGTTAAAGATCAAGACGTGGGGGGGCTTTCAGAGCTGATTTGGTGCAAAAACGCCTCCGCTGCTATCACTGAT
Source organism: Claviceps sp. LM84 group G4 (assembly GCA_018360345.1). Taxonomy (NCBI): domain Eukaryota; kingdom Fungi; phylum Ascomycota; class Sordariomycetes; order Hypocreales; family Clavicipitaceae; genus Claviceps; species Claviceps sp. LM84 group G4. The sequence continues at coordinate 31,091 of SRQH01000092.1, forward strand.
CAGGCCCCAACTTGGTGCAACTTGCTGGGACGCCACGAGAAAATACGATGGGCGAAGCCCAAACTATGCAAGTGTAAGTGGCGGATTGCACTGTGCAATGTGACCTCTTTGAAGGGCTTACTAATTAGGTATTATTTATTATGGCCATGATTTGGAACCGGAAGGCCCTGCAGCCGAAGATGGACAGGTTAGGTAGGTAGTATATGTAGGTAGGTATGTACATACTCCGTACCTGTAACCTACCTACCTAGGTAGGTTACAGGTATGTAGCAGTGACTTTATTATTACGGAGTATGTACCAGGTACCTAGGTACATATCCTGATCCCTTCCTTCCCTTTGCTCTCGTTTGCATATGCCGGTTTCACAGGGCAAAGCACGATCGCCTACCCTGTAGCGAAAATGTTTCAAACCAAAAAGGTTCCATGGACAGAGTTTGCCGCGACGGCCGTGATCGGCCATGTTCCGATAGGAGGAGGTATGTATGTAGTATGTACATAGTAACATAGATCCATTCCCATTTTCTTTCCTCGGCTGGCAAAGCAAGAATATACTGTACACAACTTCTATGTTCATTCGAGAACACGCGATTCCTCGGCCCGTCTGTTGTCGTTTCTCAGGCCCGAGTTCACCTTCGCATTCGGGCCGCACGTTCTGAGATGCCTAATCACTGCCAACTGGGTCTCTCTCTTGGAGATACAAACTCAATATGTACCTATGTAGGTAGGTACCTACCTATGTAAGAGATCTGGTTGATGACAAGATCCCCATGCATTCAGACACCCACACTTGAACGGCCTGAATCGTCGGGTCCCGTCGACATTCCTATTCTGTGCATGACCCCCGGGTTCTCCAAAACTTCCGACACCGACTGCGAGTCCCTCGTGGCAAAGGACTCAGCTTCCTGTTTGGTGTCAACGGGCAGGTGAGCAGACCCAGCCATCACGAGAAATCTCTGCGAGCTGTTCCTTGCATATGCAGGTGCAAAAATATATGGTACAGATTATAGATATGTACGTAGCATGTGTGAGACGAGCTTCCCGGTCACTTTTCGTACATGACATTGTCAAGGTTGAAAAGGCCCGATGGAACGATAACACAGGTGCATGCCAAGGCCAAGATAATTGATGACATTGTACACTGTTGCAACTTGCTACACACATCTGCATCATCGTGGGTGTTAGTGCGCACTGCGAGGTGGTTATGTAGTCCACGTAATGTAAAGTGACGCCTGGCGGCACGGAGCAAATGGACCCCATGGACGGAACAGGAGTGAGTTGACGAGAAATGATGTAACGAACTTCTCAGTCTCTCTCCAGTCTCCACGTTCACGGTTCGACGTCCATTCTTCAAGGGCCCGGCTACTAATCTTCAAGGCCCAGCTAATAATCTTCGAGGCCCAGCTAATAAGGTTGGAGCTACACCACTCATAGGAAGAAACATGACACGCACTTGTCACACGAACTGCTACGAATACGCGAGCCGCCCACACCCCCCCGGGCCCCCGGCCGCCGGCATCTCAGGCTTTGATGCGGAGGATTCCGTCCAATCGCGTGTTCTACATGATGAACGGAAATTGACCCAATTCGACTGCGCCGCGTTTCTTTCGATAGAATGAAGACTTCGTGTCGCAAGCGGCAAGCGCCTTGGCGTATTCTTAATACGGATCTTTTGACCTACTTCACCTCGTTCGGTTCACGCCGCCAAGGGCGCAAATACTGCGCCACCACGGCTCAAAGACCATGGCGTGGGTGAGCGTGAATCGCAAAGGAAAAAGATTCGGACTCTGGACCGGACCTGCGGAAAGGGCTCATCTACTCTCGCGTTGTCAATGCCCTGAAACGACTTATCTGGATGGAGGCTTACATCGATGCGAGCGAGGACAACTCATAGTCTCATACCTACTCTCTGCGGAGTACGACGTACAGACTACCTACAGAGTACAGAATGACGGAGTAGGCGTTGCCGCGAAAGCATGCAAGCAAATGTCAGCACATAATCTTATCGTGTTAAGTTGTTATTACCGCGACACAATACATACATACATACCTCATAGCGAGGACTGGGGTTTATTTCCGGAGAGGGGGCCATCTTCACTATAGCAGGATAAACAGTATCCCTGCAGAATATGTATGCAAGTACCGGTAAGTAGGTAGGTCTTCCGTTCGACTATCGGCGATTTTGCGCGGAACGACGAATAGAAGCAACACAGAACGAAATGGGCATATAGAGTACTTTTGCCGTAATTTCAATGTAACCTCGCGGACTCTACGGTACGGAGAATACGGACTCACGGAGTAGACACGGCGAGGTCCATTCCCGTACCTAGCTGTCTATGTGCTCGTCAAGATGGCCTATTCAGACCACGACAACGCCATTTTTATAAATTTATGCCCTTTTCGAAAGCGACTCTAACTATGTATCTGAAGAAATCAAGTTTCGAGTTGCTCATCTTAGCGCCCGCCAAAGGAAAATAGCTGGTACGATGCGATGCGATTAGAGCAAATCATCAAGGCTTTAGCCTTTTTTCGGCTTTCCCGGGATACCTACTTACTAAACAAAAGTTCGGAACAAACCCTCAATGACTTCAATGACCCGGAGTCCCTGACCCAGGCAAACATGGGTTAAATCTCGATCAAGCCCCTGTATCAGGGGCCCTGACGGTCTGTCCCAGGAACCGGTAGAGTTGCCCTATGCCATGTGGCCTGCCGCCTTGTACATACTCCGTACACAGACTCACAGAGTAGGTACCTAGGTACACTGGCATCATGATTCATCCACCTGAAGTTTTAAACCATATCCTTGTAGTTGCCCTCGAACGATTCGAAACGCTTCACTTGAGACTGGGCCGTCCACGACAAAATCCATGTGTAATGGAGTGGGTAATGTTTCGGCCGATGACGTGCCGTGCTGCCTTTGGCAAAACTTGAAAGAGCTGTCACGACTCACGACTCACGACTCACGACTCACCTGTGTCTCAACAAAGCCGCTAAGAAGTGGACGAGCAGCTGAAATATCGAGGTTCAGAGCTTCACTGCTTCCGAAACGTCTCCTCGAGAATGCAAGTGTAACTTGAAGACCAGGGTGAAAGGAGAGAACGAATCAAGCGGTTGATATATAGGTACCTAATGTATTCTTTTTTCGGCGGTGCGGGGAATTGATGGCATCCGGCCAGAACCGAGGAGTGGTCGCAGTTCGGTAATCTGTCGGTTCAGAGGCACGCACATACATATGTACCTACATACCTACATGTACATGTACGGAGTAGTTGCCGTGTGCAGCGTCAAAGACATCCATGTCTAGGACGTCCTTGTCCGGCGCCACCCTCTTCCCCATTCATGTATGTATTTACATATGTATCTAGTGATTGTTAGTTGAAGCCATCATGTAATTAACGTGTGCTTCTGACTTCATGAACGCCGAAGCCAAGTTCCCAAGTTGTGGTGGACACTGGAGGGAACGCTCACACGCTCCACACAAAGAATTCGACATCGGACCAGTCAGAGACCTACATGCAATGCCACTTCCTGTGGCATGTTCTCGTGCAGCAGGTGACTGAATCAGCCGCCTATCCCGCCTTGACTCTAGTTCAGCGTGGACTGCTTTCTGAACTGCTCTCGAAACTTGGCTGAGCTAGCCTCGATGCACCATTGCACGAAGGCTCAGGGCTGAAGCGTTGTCGATGCTGAAAGACTGCCATCGATGGTGTTAGCCCCCTCAGCCAACGTTGCTCGTTCCTGAAATGAACGAAGGCTTCTCAGTCAGTCAGTCTGAATACGCAAGGCCGAGATATATCTTTCCCACCACGTTTAGTGCCACCCAGCCTCCAGTATTGGTTCCTTTCCGATCGTCGATCATCCTCCCGCTTTGTAGCAAGGGCACAGTACTAAATCTAGGTACATACATAGGTAGGTATGTATATGTACATGTGGGCCAGACAATGACGACTTGTGTTTCACGAAAGCGACGGCTCAGCCGACCGGCCACTTCCTCGTGCTTTTTTAGATCGCACGAAAAGGGCTAGAAAGGAAAAAAGAAAACAGAAGAAGAAAGAAAGAAAGAAAATTGCGGGGATCCAGCTGCTAGTCACAGGCTCACAGCTCGTCTCAGATGAACATTGGAAGAATCGTGGCGGACCCGTCAGGCTTCGGCCGACGGGGTTCCTCTCTTGACTCTTATATTATATTAATGGAGTTGTATTGTACATACGGGGTACATACCTACCTAAGGTACGGAGTAGATACCTACAACCACCAAGCGACTTCTTTTCAAGGGGGGAAAGGCTGGAGGGCCAGACAGCATCACGACTTTCTTCCTCACCTGATACGATACTCTGTGTTCCGTCTGGTGAAACACCAGCAGCAAACCAACTTCGCTGTCGCATGGCATTGCCTCTGAAATGTCTGGCCAAAGCCGTCCTCTAATGAAAGTCGGCTGTACGTAGCATTCATTGGGCCAACAGCCCTCAGCTTTCGGCAGCTCTAGCCTCTGTTTATGCAACACCCATGCCGATGGATCCCGTCGAGGAAGAAAAAAAAAAAACGTGAGCTTACCTGGTAGGTATGTATTAACAAATCGGGTCGAGTGGAGTCTTCTATTCGTGAGTCGTAACCTCTACTGCCTCCGACAGGGCGGGTGGGCGACTCGCGGCACATCTGCAACGGCATCGGTCAGCGTCAGCGTCGGCCTTGTTCGGCTGATGATTGTGTAACTCGGCACGTCGGAGAGGCTTGTCGATAGAGAGTATCGCGGGTTACACGATGAGACGGCGATGCTCAGATCTTCAGGGAATTGCAGTTTGAAAGTTCCAACGTGTTGTCTCACGCGGCACGCGGCACGCCCCATCATTTGCTCCAAGTTTCAACGACGTTGCCTCGAGAGCGAACTCGCGAGCTTGATCGTCAGAATAAACGCAGCGAGGTCGACAATAGACGGCGGACTAACCAGCCGTGGACTGGTGCCTGTGGAAGAGAGGGGAAAGGCGGAGAGGGGACGCTTGAAGCCGTCCAATTCCTCCCGCCCGACTAAGCCGTTGAGGGCTTTTTTCAAGAAGTTGGTTTTCACTTGACACAGGTATGTATGTATGTATGTATGTACCTATCTACGACTCACGAGTCCACGAGTCCACGAGTCCCACGACTCACCATTCACCACTCCGTACATAGGTAGGTACTTACATATACGTTACACATGTATGTACTACCTTAGTCTACCTATACTGTACCTGCTCTATGGTGTACTCTACATACATATGTACCTACGAGGCTTCACAGAACGCGTGCTTATTCGCGGCATGCAGAGGCGCGGATAGCTGAACCCCCCCTGTTGCTCTGAGCCTCTAACCAGTGACAAGGGCTCAACTTCTCAAGGCTTCCCTTCCCCCTGCATCAAGATTCTTGGCCGCTGTTGGACCCACCACCACGAGTTGTCCCTGGCCGGAACACCGCATGTCCGCATCCATGCATCCATCCGTTAGGTACCTCTATGCCTCTTTGCAACCCGCCATGCGAGCCATTCCGCGATACATACTGCTGCGCCCGAAGCTGGCGAGCCCCTCAGTATCGTCCGATCCCCAGCGAGTTTTGCTTTCTTTTTGTTCCTTTTCTACGGAGGTCGGAGTATTCCTTTTTGCTTCTTATTGACCCTTTCCGCGCATCTTCCATTGGCTTCGCTGCCGTTGTAACCGCGTCGGTTCCTCCTCGTTCCGGCATCTCAATGCTCCGCCAGATCAACCAAAGATACATTCGAAGCGCGATGGGAGGTCATGCCATTTGTGTCACTATGCGTTCACCGGTGCTAGACATTTCAGCTCCAGAGGTCGAGCCCTTGGAACACGATTTGGAGCCATGCAGAGGGCCAATCCGACCATGCTGTTGCAACTTTCATGTGAGAGTTACATCTCTGATATGGGCTGGGTAGGCATAGAAACTGGTTCCATCTTTCAAGGCTGTCAAGAAAGGCGAACGGGAAGCATCCACCACGGGAATTGCTTCGCTTCTGTTCGCAGCCCGGAATATACGGCCAGTCCATGCCAGATGCCATCAAGAATCAAGATAGGTAGACCGTCAGCTATGTAGGTACACGGCCTTGGTGGCTTCCGCAGTGACGAGATAGGATGCCCTCACTCTAAAAGGTTAGGCAAAGCCCTGCCTCGGCGCCTTGTCCCTCCCTGGGGCCTGGCCCCTTTCCCCGGGTTCCGACTAAGAGGACTCCAGCCCACCAACGATTGCGGGCTCATTGATGATGCAGACAGCCGTCTTTGACTCTTGAGTCTTGACTCTTGATCACAAGTAATACAATTGCGACCTATTGAGAGTTGTCCATGTGGTAGCACATACATAATTGGCGCGAATTCCCCAAAGCCCATCCCGAGCGCCCCCTCCCCCCCCTCCGGGCCATGGGGGGGTGTGGACATGGAGAACAAGGGAACAGGGGAGCAACTTGTATGTATGTATGTACATACTTACATACCTCTCCGAAGACACAAGCCCACCTTCATGCAATTGTTCGCAGCAAGACCGCCATGCTGAATCTTGAGTAAGTACTTTATGACCCGCCCTTCCTCCCCATCCAAACAAGCAGCCTTGCCTCGTGTCTGGGTTTCCCTGCTTACGCTTTTTTTTTTCTTGCTTCTTCTTTGCGTGATAGACACTGCGCTAGATAAACTGTCGTTGAATTACCGTCGACCTGAATCTACTTTCCCGGGGGTTTGGGAGATCTAACCCGTCTTGAAAGCCGAGCCATGTCTCCGATTCACCGGCTGTAAGCTCCACGGCACCCCTCATACGATCATACTGTTGGTCCCGAAATATTCCGGCTGTTTCCTCGTCGGTTATCGTCCTTCTAGAAACAGTTGACGACATATATCAGATCAACAAAAAGCAAACAACAACAGAAAGAAGCTTGTTCACCGAAAACCCTCCACTGGTAGCCGACTTGAACCGAGCTGGGTCGCCATCACGACAGACCCCATCTAAGACGAGGGGTCGTCCGTCTGGCGGGAAAAAAAAAATAAAGCAGTCGCCCCCCGCGAATCATTCAACATTGCACATGATATATCAGACGACGAGAGACCTAACGAACGCAATTTCGATCCCTTGACATTCTGCTCAACGATGGATCTTGCGGTGATCAATTTGTGTCCTGCGCCGTTCCTGGACTCAAGTTTGTTCCCCGACAGCCAAGGATGTACGCAAGAATCATTTACCTCATGTGACAGCTTTGACCTTTGTTAGCCCGTGTACTCACTGACTGGTCGTAGTTGTCTCTGGTCGACTATGCCAAAATGTTACAGCTGACTTGAGGTGCTGTCTGCCATGTCCCATGGCCGACTGGGTCTATCCAGATAATTTCTTCGTCATGGTAGCAGTGGCCAACTGGGTGGCAGTTGCCAGCACAATATGCTGCGTATACCTCTTGGTTTCGTGGGCAGCCTTACCAGTTGATAAGACGAATAGGCATTATCTGAGTGTTTGCTTGACGTTTGCCGTCTTGCTGATGACTGTAGGTCTACTACTACAACTTACAAGTCTCACGGCTGTAGATATGGCGCAGATGTACTGACCCTGAACCCCCTAGCTCGGATTCGTTGTTCCCCTAGTCACTCAACCGAATCAGTGCTACGACTCCATCACTCCGCATAGCATGTCAACTAGCAAAGTGTGCGGCGCATCTGGAAGTCTCTTGATTCTGGGAGGCTGGAGCGGTGTCATGTGGGCTTTTCTACGGTCGCTTTCGCTCCATCTTCAGATTTGCTGGCAGGTCTTGGTGGGACGAAACTTCATGTTCTTCGCACAAGCTATCGGCTGGGGTATTCCCTTGGTGGGTATCACTGTCGCTCTCGTCTTTAGCGGCGTTTCGTTCCGTTTCGGGCCAACGTGCCACATCAATCACAAGAACAGCTTGGCAGATCTATGGATTCCCTTGCTCATTGTCGCCGGAGCGACCGTCATTCTTACTTTCGCGACCTTTGGGTGTTGCGTCAAGGTCTACCTAGCCTCGTTGTACGACAGCTCTGAAACGACCGACAGATCAAGCTTGCCTGCGCACACGAGTAGCATTCAGGCCGTATCGCCTCGGCAGGCGTATCGTCGTGTGAGACGAGTCATCGCTCTTCAATGGCGGGGTATCGCTCTCGTCCTGATCATCATCGCTGATGTCATTTTCTTCTCGGTTATTTTCGTGTTCCAGGACGACATAGTGCAATCCGTGAGGATCGATCCACAAGTCTCCGAACAATGGGTACTTTGCCTCATCGCTGCGGCGGGAGATAAGAACGCTTGTCTCGATTACGCGAGCTCTCTCGCGGTAAATGAAGCCACAGTTGCGGCTGTACTACTCTTACTCGGCGTTCGTTCTTTCCCCCCACCCCCTCTCACCTTTTCAGCGCCAGGTCTCCCTCCTTGTCTTCCCATGTACTCCTTTTGTCTTGTGTACTACCTAGGTAGCAATCATCTTTTGCTAACAGAACCTCACAGCTGAACGGCATTTGGCTTCTGTTCCTTTTGGGTCGAATATCCATGCTCGTTGGCTGGTACGAGTTATTCAGATCGATGCTGTTACGCGAGGGGGGTCAAAGAGAGTTCGTATCGGTGGATGCTATTTATGAGGACCAGAAGAATCCTCGTTCACGTTCGTACGAAATGCTCTCGAGAGGTTCTAGCACTGTGGTAACACCACTTTCTCCAGTAAAATTTCCTGCCCCGGGACCAAGCACACCCGACTATTTCGGAAAGACGGCGCGATATCACACGCCGGCGAATTCTTTCTCCAGTCCACGACCGCCTCAGCAAGGTGCCCATCGAAAATTGTCTACGGATTCTGATGGCAGTGATACACGAATCCGCACGGCGTGAACAAAGTCCAAAGGGACGTCTCGCCGACTACTCTTCGGTTGCTTCCGTCGTGTATCCCGCCATGGAATCTACGGGTGCTCATGCGAAGATCATGTTGAGACATATCTTGCTCTCATAAGGATGGCTTCGAAAACTTCAGTTCATGAATGGAGTATCATTCGGCCATCACCAACAACATCATCGCGCGGCGCTCGAAATCAAGGCGTATATCATACATGGCCTTTCCGCTGTAGCAAAAGGCAGAAATATGCCTAAATCTGACAACCCAGGTCATCAGATCACCTTCATATTGCCAGGCGCATCTTAGAAAGGTAGATTATCACCAACATCATCATCACGATGGAGAACAGAGCGATGAGAAGCAGGAAATTCGGCATTTCGCCATTCCCATCTCGCGCTCCATGATTACGGACAGAAAGCAGGGCGTTACGGCATTGTATTTATATACCTCTTTATTATCTATTTCGTGAGACAGGAGTCTCGGGTGGACAAAAGGGCGCTCATTTTCAGCGGAGCCGGGGTTGGTACTTTTGGTGCCGAAGATATCTGGCATTCTGGCTGCTATTTCATGATACGGCCTACAGACGTGCACAATTGCACAATATACATTTTTATTTTATTTACAAAAAAGAGCGATGATTTATTAGTCGATACATCGTGCTGTGATTCGTGAAAGCTGAGATTCCGTGTCTCAGACGTCTCGTCGTCAATTCGCCGGGGTAGGGCGGCAGGGCTCGCGCTCCGAGCAGTGCCAAAGAAGGTTATCAGGCGAGGGCATAGGTATGACTGACATTACGGAGTAGGTACATACCTACGTAAATCGATTACATGGATAAAATAAACAAACTACTCCGTATAGAGACGGCAAATGATGGGGCGAAGTCGTGAAGCGAGATACCTACCTAGGTAACCAGGTATGTACCCAATGCACCTAAATGCAGGAAAGTTGAGGGAAGCGCCTAGGCGCAGATGTCCTTGTAGAAGTTTGTTGCTTCTACTACCTTCAGAAAGGTTCCGAAGTCTTTGCCTACGGCCGCGGCGATAGCTTGGTCCGGCGAAAACAGAAGCGACCAACTTCTACAAGGACATCTGCGCCTAGGCGCTCCCTCAACTTTCCTGCATTTGCTTTTCCTTTCTTTACCTCTTCTTTTCTGTATTTTTAGCTACTGCGTGCCATGGAGGCCGCCTCTGACTCACTGGACTCGCGGCCGTGCCTCTGGCAGAATTCGCTTGAGAACGTATAACTACGTAACCTGTGCCCGAGTGGCACAGCGTGGTGGATGGCGCTGACGCCGGATATCACACAGAAAATGCCGTGACGCGAAGCTGTGCCAGTGCGCGCCGAAGATAGGCCAAACTGGATAGATCACGTGATGTGTGAAAAAGATAGGTCACGTGAAGGTTCAGTTTCTAAGGATACTGACCAATGGGAAGAGGGAAAGGCAGAAAGGCTCCACACCAAACCCTCATATGCACAGAAAACTCGAGCATAAAGAGGCAAACACGAAATGTGCGCCTCCGCTACGCGTCGCCGCACGATTTCTTCAGTTTTGCCTAATACATAATTGTTGTACACTGAGATGCGGGATGGTTTCTGGGGGAGGACTGGCTTGTACTTAGTAGAACCCTTACCCGGGGATTAGCCGTGCACACCCTACCTACTTGTACATATGTAGGTACCTACTGTAGGTACATACCTAGCCTAAGCGGGACGTGGCGTTTATTACGGAGTACTGCCGGCCTATTCCCGTCACCGAGGAATGCGCTTGGCCACGTGGGGCCAGGGGGTCTCGCGAAATTAATTGAAGGCACGCGCGGATCAGAAAAATACCTGGAGGTATGTTGGATGTACTTATTACTCCGTACAACGCGCCGCATCACGCCTGCGACCACACGTCGCCCTTCTACCAAGCCTCAACTTCTCTTGCTGGGGATCCTCCATGGACAACCTCAAAGGAAAAGAACGACCCTTTCGTCCAGCGCTGGTTGGGCCATGCCATGTCCAGACGGCGACAGATCGCGTACGTGAAAGCTCTGATCTCCCCCTCCACACCCCTTGTCTCCTCTCCTGGTGTGGTTGCGCGCATGTGCGACAGTCGCTGACCGAGGTATTCAACGTATATGTTTGTTTGTCTGTAGTTTGGCCATGAGGCGAAGGGTGCCGTGCTCGAGCGCGAGCGCATAAACATGGACTCGGACTCCCACTCCGATGAATCGTCCAACCCCGAAATCCCCGAATGGCCTCCGTCTGATAGCGAAGACGAGGATGCCGATCACTTACCTGCCAATTCCATCTTTACATTGGTTCCCTCGATGCAACGATACCGTAACAATTTGACTGCCTTGTCGCAGAAGTATAATGTGAGTGCCGCCAGTCCCCGAGTCCTGAGATCATATCGTGGCCCTTTTCCGACAGCCCCAAAGCTGAGGGAGTGATGAAACGTATTAGATGTCGCTGATTTCTGACTCGTTGTTCCATACTTAGCTTTACTTTACAGCGTACCGGTCTTCGATATATGTCTATGTTCCGCGCTGTGTGCCTCTACAGATCATCTCCCGAGATCCCGACGTTCATATTTACACCTATGCGCACGCCGGTGCGACGGCTGGGGGAGAGGTTGACGACAACTCGCCTCACATGATAAACCATCTCGTTGTTGGCATGCTCGGAACGCAAGAAATAGTCGTCACAACCCATGATGATGGAAACGTCACAGCGTTCTACACCAAAGATTTCGCCGAGTACATTCGTCGCAGCAGGTCCAATGCGCCATCAGCGAATACAACGGCGCCCGCGACGACGACGCCAAGACAGAGACGGGAATCTCGCTTGCGAGCTTCGAGCCGAATAAAAAAGCCGAAACCATTCTTCGAGGAAAGTGTGGGCATCTCAGCATGGGGAATAGCGATACACCAGCAGTCACGATTGATTGCCATCAGCTCTAATCGTCATGAAGTAATGGTATTTGCTCCTGCTCTGGTGGCGACAGGGCCTCAAGCACAAACCTGTGATTGCCTTTCCTGTTGCAAAGGCCTCGAAGAACGGATTCGTCGCCGTGCTCGGAATTGGCGAATCGTCGTCGCCCTCGGTCCCGAGGCCAGCAATGTACCCAACATCAGCTTTGTGGACGACGAGCAAGGCAACGCGGAGAGGATTAGTGCCATTGATATCAGAGGAAATATGTGGCTGGCCTATATCTGGAAACCATATCAAGCTCCTTTGCGCCTGATGCCCTCCTCTAACCAGCTCTTGATGAGCGAAGAGTTTTTGCCAGCACCGTCGCGCGGATGGGGTATTCTCGCCCTGGCAAACGAATACTTTCTCACTGTCCATTCGGAGGAGGAACTACTCGGGGCCCCTCTCAAGAATTTGGAGGTGCTGCCCAAGGTTAAAGCGGCTTGGCATCCAACGGTGAATATCAACCAACAGAAGCATGGTGTATCAGGCAACTCGAGCGCACAGCCGCCTAGGAGGCCTGCTGCTTCTACCAATGTTTCGAATGATACCGGAGCTTCTGCGGATTTGATGGATGAAGATGGCGACGAAGATGTTCACGGAGCTATCGATGATTATTCCGGTGGAGACTACAGCGATTATCTAAATGAAGTTGTTTACGGTTCCAATATCGATCCAGACGTCTTTTTCCAAGACGTTTTCAATGCCGGAGACGTGGATGATGATGACGATGACGACGATGATGACGATGATGATGATGATGATGACGATGATGATGACGACGATGATGATGACGATGATGATGATGATGATGATGAGGGGAGCTGGGTTACAAGCTCGGAAGTTGACGAATCCGATCACGATCAAGCAGAACAAGGACAAAATGACAATAACGGCAACGGCACCGGCACCGGCAACAACGCCGGCACTGGCACGCCGCATCTGAACCTTTCTGCACTCGCGGATCCGTATGGAAGCCCATATGACACACCCCTCGACGAGAGTGAGGAGTCTTTCACTGACTCGGACACGCACGGTCAACTTAGCCTGCCAACCATAATGGCAAATCTTCCCATATCAGATGGAGCCTTGATGCAGCTCGAAGATATTTGGGCCAATCTCTTCCAACAACCAGTCGACGAATCTCAGTATTCCTCCTCCATTCACGACACAGGAGAAACAATCTACGGATGGTCGGCACCTGACCCGCCCTGGCAGTTTTGCCAAAAGACGCCGGAGCGTGATGATCGGGCTTATCAGGACATGATGTACATGCCACACACCGGAGAAGCGTGCGCAAGTCCCAGGAACCTCTGGGACTTGCAGAGTTTCATGAAACGACCCATCCAATACAACGAGATTCATCGAGGGCACTGTCCAAAGGAAGTCAAGCTGCGTGATCGCTATCATATGATACGAACGTATGAAAGAGAATTTGAAATGCAGCCGCTCAACGAAAATCCGTCTCCTGGAAGCGGCAGCATGCACGAGTTCGGCGTGCTATGCCCACAGATTCTCAAGATGGCCTTCCCACCTGGCTCGGATGTTCGCCATCATTTTCGAAGCACGAACCGCCTGAGCATGGTGGTGCATATCCCCGAACTGTTTCTCATCGTCATCGGCTCTCCCACTGGACGCGTGATACTCGTTACGCCTACGCGGCTGAGGCAGCCTATACGTAAACCGGATGGAATACTCCATTATGGACTCCGTGTGGATTGGGTGCTCCCGCATGGCTCCGAGGATGCAGTCTTTCGTAACGACAGTCGCCCCTTGCATGGCATAGCTGTTGGTCCTGTGCAAGAACATGGACTCATGGGTCATGATGGTGTGCCGAAGCGGTGGGGAATAGCGGCGGCAGCGGCGGCGAATCCAAGACGGTACAGATTGATGATGCATTACCGAAATCACGACATTTTGACGTATGAGCTGAGCAGGGAAGAAGAAACGGGCAAGGTGTGCATTTTCTAGGGGTGCGTTTTGTCTTGGACTCGCTGGTCCGGTTCATTGGTCGCCGGTCTGGCATTATGGGTAGGTAGATTCTATTTTGCTGTAATCTCTGGGTATGTAGATCTTCAGGTGGTGCGTTAAAAAAGGAGAGAGAAGGGCAAGACGTCGTGATGCCGGCGTCGGAAGGGAATTTCTGTTTTTACTTTATGCCGGGGCCCGGCGTGGAAAATCTGTTTTGCGAGCGAGCATTGGATGGCGTGCTTTCTGTTTGCTGTATCGTCTTCTTCGTCGCGACTTCGCTGCCTTGGAAAAGGTGGTAGTCATGTGCCTCGAAGGCTGACATGTCTGGCTATTTTGCATTGGGTGTGTCTTCGTGTTTCATACCGCCTTGGTGTCCTTTCCAGGTATGCCTGGGATCTGAGAGATATCGTTTTTGTAAAACATGGACTGTCAGAAAAAGGGGCTGGGTATTTATTAGATGCGACGGCGCGTCTTGTTTTAGGACGCCTGGTATGTACATTGGAGTAGGCCCTTACAGAAATAGACTTTTCTGTGGGCGGATTATATTTTTGACGATTTGCAAAATAATCATGAAACTGCTTTGCTTGCTTGCATATTGATTCTGCCTAGAGGAACCATGCACGAGTTACCGCGGGTAGTATGTGTTGGACTCATGCTTTCATGAATTCACGAGGCGAGACACTGTGACTTGAGGGCTGGTGAGAGCGCCAACAGAGCCGTCTGAGCATGTTTGAGCTGATCTTTCAATTCAATTCAAGCGGAACATAGGGCGCAGAAAAGGAAGACCTCATGTAGCCACTTTGTTGTACAGTAATGCACATTGGGTACATACTTTCGTGGTTGAAGACATCTAAGAAGCAATCTACCAAAGGAGTGAGTGTTGGCCATCCCAGTTTGTCTCCACCACCAACCAAAAACCACATGTTGGGAGATAACATATAAGCATATCAACTTGTATGTTTTACAAATGGTCTCGAGATCTTTATCCTAGGTACCTCTCACGGTGCTTACATTACAACCCAGGCACTGGCCACCAAATTCTCGTGGGTACACAGCTTCTGCAGCAGACGCGTCTCAACCCGACGGAAACAACTCACGCGAATGTGCTCCATAAAGCCATGTCTCATGTGTAGTCGGTGCAGACGATATCATTCATCTGTACAATGAACTCGCTGCGATGATAATACATAAGCTAGGAACGGTGGTATTCGGAATAGATCCTAGGTACTCAGGAGTCAGAGAGCCGCAAAGTAGCCACGTGACTCGTGAGCCGTGGCGAGATCATGTATCTGACCAGCTTAAGGTAGATTACCACACATGCTACGCGTGAAGTCGTTGACTCCTCAGAGGACATCGCGAGAAGTCTCACTGAAATGTTCGGCCTACTGTGCAGTTGATACTCGCGTCGTTGCATCTGTTAATTAGGAGGTACCTATCTAACAAGGGGATACCTAGGTACTTTGTTCAAGCCTTCACAAGATTTGGCGGCCGTCTCAGTGGTGTATCGTGCGCGAGGTACGGAGTACCAGGTATGTACCTACCTCCTACATTAGGTTAGGTAGGTACTCAAAGTTCAAACAAGTCGAGTCGGGGTACCTAGGTACCTACCTAGGCTGTATGTATACGTAGCAACGTGTTACATAGGTACAGTGGAACTCGGAGGACGGAGGTCCGGAAAAGATAGAAACCCGGAGAAAGGTCGAATAGGTGAAAAGATGGACAAGGAACAGGCTCTCCGCTCACAGAGAGAAGACAAGGGAGGAACGACTGACAGATCTGACAAGATCTCTCAGACTGATAAAAGAAGAAGATAGAACCGGGACTCAATCTACTACCCGAAAGATAGGAACTAAGTCCTCAAAACACCACGAAACCCAACTAACTCCTCTCCCTCTCCTTCCCTGTCCTCAATAGGCTCCCTCAACTGTTTTATCCCCGATGTGTTGAACTTCGGATCTCTCATGCGATCTCTCCGGATGCCTAGGAAACCAACATAACGGAATACAACTAAATAACAGCAAGAGAAACATACAAATCCAGGCTGGCACGACAACTCCACAGGAAGCGTTCCTCGATCACAACAGGTGTCTCGACAAGTCGCAACAAGATCTCAAAAGGAAAATGTGAGGAAGTGATGACAAATAGCAGAACTGCGGGCTGATAGGTGGTTGACTGAAAGCGGGGCAAGGAACGACAGTTCCGGCAAGGCGCTTTCCGGGTACCTACCTACGAAGTAACGTGACAGTCTCTCGATCCGTCCGACTGACGCCCGTATCGTATCTCCCTCCTTTATTATGCGCCATCTTCTCTTGCTAGGGCGTCTTCATGAACAGCCTAGGAAAGGAACGGCCGTTTCGCCCGGCTACGGTTGGGAAATGCTATGCCCAGACCGCGACGGATCGGGTGCGTGAAAGATTACGATCCCTCCACTCCCCCTCTCGATGTCTTCACGCGCATGTGCGGCAAGTCGCTAACCAAAGGACTCGTGATATGTATGTGTAGTTTGGTCAAAAGGCGAAGCGCGCCATACTCGATCGCGAGCTGGTATCCTTCAACTTGGGACCCTTAGGCGATGAACAGCCCATCCTTCATTGGCCACCGTCCGGTAGCGAAGACGGCGCGTACGATGATGTACCTGCCACTTCCATATATAAACTGGTTCCCTCGATGGTACCACATCGCAACAACTTGACTGCTTTGTCGCAAAAGTATAATGTTAGTGCCGTCCATAACGTTTCGAACGCGACCCTTCCCCCCCGAAGCTGCGGGACTTGAATAATGGCATACACGGCGCTGATTTCTTCGTATCTCTTTTTTTCAGCTGTACTTCACAGCGTACCGGTCTACAATATATGTTTACGTCCCGCGTAGTGTGCCCCGGCAGACCATCCCAAGACATGCCGACGCCCAAATTCGGATCAACATAAGTCATGTTGGGCTCAAGATCCCGGGATACGCCAGCTTAAATAAGCCTACTATGATTAACCAACTCGTTGTTGGCGCGCTAGGACATGAGGAAACAGTCGCCACATGCCATGATAACGGAGAAGTTACAGCTTTCTATACAAAAGAGATCGCCGAGTACATTCGTGACAGATCCAACACGTCACAGGCAAACGCGACGGCTACGACGGAGACGACGCCAAGAGAGGGACGGAATTCTTCGCCACCAGCCCAAAGCCGAAGGAAGAAGCCGAGACCGTTCTTCCAAGAAAATGTAGGCATGTCAGCATGGGGACTGGCGATACACAAGCAGTCACGATTGATTGCCGTCAGCTCTGCCCGTTATGAGATAACGGTATTCGCTCCCGCTTTAAAGCCGCTGAAGTCCCAAGCACAGACATGTGATTGTAATTCCTGTTGCCAACATGTCGAAGACCGGGTACGGCGCCGTGCTCGAAATTGGCGAATCGTCGTCACCCTCGGAGTCGAGGCCAACAACGTACACAACATCAGCTTTGTGGACGACGAGCATGGCAACGCGGACAAGATTAGTGCCATTGATTATAATGGCTCAATGTGGCTTGCCGATATCTGGAAACCAAAACAAGCTGCTTTTTGCGTGCCACCATCTCCCAGCCCGCTCTTGTACAGCTCCGGGTATCATAATCAACCGTCGCACGGTTGGGGTATCCTTGCACTGGCAAACAAATGTTTTCTCACTGTTCATTCGGAGAAGGAACTATTGGGTGCACCTCTCGAGGACTTGGGCCTGCTGGATAAGACCGAGGCCATTTGGCATCCTACTTTGAACCTTTACAAATATAATCGTAATCTTCCCGACAACCCGTGCGCACGGCCGCTTATTTCTGCTGCAGCGGCCGATGCCGGGAATTATGGCGCTTCTACGAACTTGATGGATCAAAACGGTCATGATGACAACGGTGCAAATTACGATGGAGATGACGATGAAGAATACGATGAAGAATGGGACATATATGAGTACGACGAAGCCGGTGTCAATATCGACCCTGATGTCGGAGGCGTGGGCCACTCGGAAGTTTTCGAGTCCGACAATGATGAAGACGACGATAGTCAGGAACAGGCTGAAGAAGAAGAGGAATACAACGACGACGACGACGAGCCCTCTTTGAGCAATGCTTCTGATAACGCTCTGCTTGAAAGCGACGAGTTTTCCGATTCGACGACTGATGAGTCCATCTCCGTTTCAAACATGGTGCCACCTCCGAGAAATGACGGGCAGGCTAAGCGACTGGATATACTAGCACTGACGAATCGTTTTCTTGTGTCAGATGAAGTAATGGCAGCTCTTAAAGATCTTTGGGCCAAGCACTTGACCATTGTCAAGAGTTCTCATTCTCTTTGCGAGAGTATACACCGAGAAGACAGGGACCAGAGCTCGTTCGAGCAGTGTTCCCAGGACACATTGACGCATGGCACTTCTATTCATCTGGACATGGCGTACATACCACACATAGGAAAGGTATGTGCAACTCCGACGGCCGATCGTGACTTGCTCAGGTATCTGCAACGACCCATCGAATTCAATAGAATTGGTGAGGGGCGCGGATTAGCCAAGTTGTCAAATCGCTATCACATCATACGGATGTATGAGGAGGGTTTTGAAATGCACCCGCTTGGCAGCAAGAAAGGAGATCCAAAGAGACTGCCCGAATACGGCATGCTATGTCCATTGGCTTTCAGGATGGGCGGTTGGTCCGGCGGAGACGATCGACCCCATTTCCACGATACAAACCGTCTATGCATGGTGTTGCACATCCCAGAACTGTTCCTCATCGTCATAGGGTCTGCCATTGGACGCGTGATGCTCATCACGCCCACGCGGCTGGCGCATCCCATTGAGAAAGCGGATGGTGTACTCCACCATGGACTTCGTCTGGAATGGGTGCTCCCGCGGAAATCTGATGAAGCCGTCTTCAGAACCAGGAAGCGCCCTTTGCATGGCATGGCTGTCGGTCCTGTGCAGACGGACGGGGTCATGGATCACGGTCTAGGGAAGCAGCGGGGGTGGGCGGAAGCAGCGGCGATGCCAAGGCGATACAGATTGATGCTGCACTACCGAAATCACGACATCTTGACGTATGAGCTGAGCAGGGAAGAGCAAACGGGAAAGGTGTGCATCTTTTAGGGCGCGTATTTGGTAGAATTCGCAGGTCCAATTCATCCGTCGCTGGCCATTGGAAGATTCTCAAGTGGAAAGTACCATTCGAAGAAGACACGATCTTTGACTTTCTTTTGAAGAAAATCGGGACTGTTGGATTCCTAGAAGGAGAGCAAATGTGAGCATATCTGCAATGCGGTTTCAATGGGCTCAAAGGCTCCTGACCATTGTGTGTTTTCGTCTAATTTTGGTTTGCATTAGAGCGGTGCAGTCAACACATTGTGGCGCGAACAAGTATTTAGTTGTGCATTCGTCGCAACTTGCCGAAGAATCACTCTGGCACGAATTTGACTTCAATATAGTCCATAGAGCTGTTGACGCAATCAATCATCGATGGTGAACATTCGTGGGCGAGATGCTTCTCGGTCATGCCCGCAGGCGAGCAGTGGAATTCTAATTTCTATCTCATTCTCGATACACTTGGAAGCGCTAATGGCACGCTTGAGACGATGGTCTTCGCGATAAAACAAGTTTTGAAGGTCAGACAATGGGCCGACCACACATTCTACCGTAACGAATGAATCGGCACGGCACTCCCACAAATCATCGCGCTTGTATATGTATAACTCTGACAAGTCGAAGCTCGATTGTTTTCAGATAATTTCGCGCACGTGTTGGAGAACAAACGAAATCACGTGTTCAACACGTCGGGTTCCTTGTTGACGCGAGAGAAGCGTACATGGAGCAGGGGCGGTCGGTCTGGTTCTTTCCATCGCGCCTTCTCGAGCAATGGTCTTCCACATGGACCCTCCGAAAAATCCTTGTGCCAGGTCCATCACAATACTTCAACAAACAGTCCACCTCTTCAAAACAAACGAGCATTTCGTTGGGGTCCAGTGAGAAGCGTCTCGAATGTGAAGGTGTTGCTTACTCGTATGTATTAGTAGCGGAAAAAGTGTCCATGGAGTGACTGCTCTGTAGGTACACTTGTCATTAGGTACATACCGAGTTATGCAGTATGTGCTCTGTATGGCACGTACGTACTTAACCTTAGGTACCTAAATGGTGTCTACTTGCGCAGGTACCTCCTACCTCTCGGATCTCCCACGGTTCGACCTGATATCTCCATCGAAACGAATGTACATGGATGATATATGTTGGACGCGGGTCTCGAGAGATCAATGCTATTTAAGCCGCGCGCGGGACAGTGAGACGCACAGGAAGGGACGAGCCACGACGTCTCGCCATATCTATCGACTCTCAGCCATCGTGGATCGTTCCAGTCTCCTGCTTGTCTAGCCACCGCCCGCATTCCATTTGCGTTTATATCACACTCTTCTAAATGCCTCATCTTATCTTGTTAGCGTCCCTCCATGGAAAGCCCGAGGGAAAAGGGACGACCGTTTCGTCCAGTTACGGTTGGTCCATGCCATGTTCAGACGGCGACGGATCGGGTACGTGAGAGCATCTGATTCCCCCATTGGCCCCCTCTTGATGTTTCCGAGCGCAAGTGCGGCAAGTTTCTGACACAAGGACCTCGAACTGTTCTTGTAGTTTGGACAAGGTGCCAAGGAAGCCATACTCAATCGTGAGCTTCTGCAATACAGCTTGGAACTGGAAGACATCGTATCGACCATCTTCGACTGGCCCCTGGCCGATTGTGAAGACGGCGGGCTCAAACATGTACCAGGCACCACTTCCATCTACAAACTGGTTCCCTCGATGCAAGAATTCCGTAACAACTTGACTGCTTTGTCGCAGAAATATAATGTTGGTGATGTCCGATGTCAACCCCCCCCCCCCCCCCCCCCGATCAGAGCGCAGCCTTTCCCTCCCAAGCTGATCGGCTTGTTGAAATGAATGTGACGGCGCTGATTTTTCATTCGCTCCCCCAACCTTAGCTGTACTTCACAGCGTATCGATCATATATATACGTTTACGTCCCGCGGAGTGTGCCTCGACAGACTTTGTCCCGACATGCCGAGGCTCAAATCGAGACCTCTCCAAGCCCCGCTGGCCGCATAGTCGGGGGAACTATAGACGAAAAGGCGCCTCATATGATTAATCACCTCGCTGTTGGAGCGCTCGGACAGGAAGAAGTAGTCGTCACAGTTCATGATGATGGAGATGTTACCGCATTCTACACGAAAGAGATCGCCGACTACATTCGTAGCAGATTCAATACAAGATCGGGGAACACAATGTCAAGAGAGGGACGGAATTTATCGTCGCCAGCTCCAAGCCGATGCAAGGTGCCGACACCGTTCTTCAAAGAAAATGTAGGCAGATCAGCATGGGGATTGGCTATACACCAGCAGTCACGATTGATTGCCGTCAGCTCCGACCGTTCTGAGATAACGGTTTTCGCTCCCGCTTTAAAGGCGGCGAAGTCTCGAGAGCAACCCTGTGATTGCGATGTCTGTTGCCAGGGTGTCGAAGACAAGGTCCGTCGTCGCGCTCGAAACTGGCGAATTGTCGTTGTCCACGGCTCCTCATTCAGCAAATTACCCAACATCGACTTTGTGGACGACGAGCATGGAAACGCGGACAAGGTCACTGCCATTGATTCCACTGGCGCAATTTGGCTGGCCAATATTTGGAAACCAGAACAAGCTGCGATTCGCCTGACGCCATCCAGCCGAGACATTATGCTGAGCGAAGACTCCTTCTCTATAAGTAGACCGTCACAAGGTTGGGGTATTCTCCCCCTAGCAAACAAGTATTTTCTCACCGTTCATTCGGAAGAGGAACTATTTGGCACGCCGTTCAAGGACTTGGAGCTGCTACCCAAGGCTGGAGCAGGCTGGAATCCAACGGTGAGTATTTACCGCTATAACCGTGCTTTGCCAGATAACCCGTGCGTGGCGCCGCCGAGGCGCGATTCTGATATTCCGTCCGATGAGTATCTATATTCTGCGGACTTGCGGAATGCAGAAAACGATGTAGAATACGAAGATGACCACGACTTGGTCTTCGAAGACGCGCCCTTCAAGAGTATCTACACGTATAATGATGAGGAGGACATCGTTAGATTCCCAGCAGAATTCAAAATCTATGATCATGAAAGCTACCAAGATGAGCAGAAGCCAGAAGAAGAAGAAAATTACGAAGAAATTTTAGACTGGATTTTTGGTGATGGCGATCATGGTGATGGCGATCATGGTGACGGCGATCATGATGATGGCGATCATGATGAGGAACCGCCTCCTCCTGGCACTGCTTTTGACGGTGATCCGCTTAATGCGCTTCTTGGCAACAATGTTTCCGAATGGACCTTTGAGCACACTGACGAGCCGGACTACATGTCGGACGTGACGTCACCTTCGAACTTTGAGAGTCAAGTTGAGCTGCCGACTATGTCAAATGAAGAGTTTCATAATCCTTGGGTCAATCTCCCCTCCGTTGAGGGCTTTGAAACCCACAGCGAGAGTTCAGAGACATCAGACGATCAACAAGGCTCGTTCTCGACTTGTTTGAAGAAGACTCCAACGCATGATCCTTCTACCCATCAGAACATGACGTATATGCCACACAACGGAGTTACATGTATAACTCCGACGCATATCTGGAGCTTCATAGCGTTCTTGCAACGACCCGTCGAACAGAATGAGAATCAATGGGGACGCGACTCAAAAATTTCAGAATTAGCTCAAACAGCACATCGCTATCACATGCTACGATTGTATGAGAAGGATTTTGAAATGCAGCCGCTTGACAGAACAGGAGATCCAACGAGACCGCCTGAGTACAGCGTGATATGCCCGCGGGCCATCAGGATGGGTAGATGGTCCGGAGGAGACCTTCGATTGAATTTTATTGACACGGCCCGCCTCAGCATGGTGTCACATATCCCCGAACTGTTTCTCATCGTCATAGGATCTCCCATGGGACGCGTGATGCTCGCCACGCCCACGCGGCTGGCGCGTCCCATTGAGACAGCAGGCGGTTTATTTCATTATGGACTTCGTCTGGAATGGGTGCTCCCGCGGAAATCTGATGAAGCCGTCTTCAGGACCAGGAAGCGCCCCTTGCACGGCATGGCTGTCGGTCCCGTGCAAGGAACCGGAGTCATGAGCAGGAGTGAGGGGAGGCAGCAGGCGGCGCTGACGCCAAAACGGTATAGATTGATGCTGCATTACCGAAATCACGACATCTTCACGTACGAGTTGAGCAGGGAAGAGGAAACGGACAAGGTGTGCATTTTCTAGAGTGGGTTTGTCGTTACATATCAGTAGTTTTTTTCTCTGCGTCTTTCAGCTTTGTAGCGGTCAAATCCAAGCGATGGGCTAAGACTATAAGAGTCTTTTTTTTTTCGAGGAGACTAGGCAAGACGCCACGGCGCCGGCGTCGGGAGATATTGTCTGTATACTTCGAGCCAACAAGGTACATACCTAGGTAGGTATGTAGATTAGGTAGATTAGAGACCTAGGTCCTGTGTAGAAATTTGATCCGCAAGCGATCATAGGTTGAGGCCTTGGGGCCTTTCTGTGGCATTTGTGCTCTTCTAGGTGTATGCCTTCTTTTCCTCTTTTGCTCTCCACCCTCTTCAATTCTTTCGAACAATTTCTTTTTCGTTCGTTGCCTTGCTTTTGTTTCTCTTGGGAACGTCAGGTACCGCGTGTGACGGTTACCCGTAACTGCTCTGTCCGTCGTTTGCATGTACCTATATTATAAATATCCCGCACTAAGCTGGTTCTCATCAGCTTATTATTAGTGTTCTGACCTTTTGGTCGGGTCGGCAGGGATATCCGATTTCTCACACTTCTTCTTGCGTAGCACAGCTCCTGCTGGTGTCTGGCCTACGATCTCCGTTCTCCATCTTCTCCTTTATCTCTGGCGACCGCGCCAGGAGACGAACCTGGAATCTCCAGAGATTCTTTATCAGTTTTCGTGGACCACACGCTCGTGGTCTTCCGTCAGTTCTCTTTGATCACCCACTCGTGATCTCTCCTCTTCGTCGTTTCCTTGGATCACTCAGTTGTGGTCTCAGAATCCATGTCGGCTACCACTCTCGACAACCGTTATCATGGGTGAACCGTTCAACCACCCTCAGTCCGTCCTCTTGTTCGACGGCGCCGGAGATATTGGGAGCTGGTTGAAGAGGCTCACACGAGATTATCGCCAGGCGAATGGCAACAAGGACCCCCCACCTGAGCAACATGATGCAGGCCCTGGATTAGGTAGTGCCATCGCTGGGGATGCAAGGCCGAGCTGTCCGAGCAACTGATCTCCGAGGTCGGCCCCGTTTTCTGGTAGGTACCTAGGTACCTAGGTACCTAAGGTATGTATCTGTGGTAGCCTGTAGGTACACTAGGTACCTTTGTATGTACCTAGGTATGTACCTAGGTATTACTGCCGGCCTTTTAAGGCTTAGGTATTCCCATTAAGTGGGGCTGAGCAGTGGGGAAGATCTCTCCATCTCGGCGCTTGTTCATCCTTGTAAGTTATCACGACTTACAACCTACGATCTTCTATACAATAGGTGCCACCCCGCCTAGGTATGTAGGTGCGTCTTCCGAGTTCCGTACAAGTTCCTCTTCTTCTATGCTAACTCATCTTCCTGTGGCCTCAAATAGACAAGCTGAGGGAAAAGGAGCGACCATTCCGTCCAACGATCCTTGGACCGTGCCGTGTCCAAACGGCGACGGATCGAGTACGTGAAAGCGAAAGCACCTGATTCCCCATCGTTTCTCTTGGTGTCTTGAAGCGCATGAGCGGCAAGTTCCTGACCCAGGATCTCGATATGTGTGTGTAGTTTGGAAATGAGGCGAAGCGTGCCATTCTCTACCTGGAGAGACTGCGCCATGGCCGGAACCTCGGCAACGGCACCCACGTAATCAATCATGGACCTGACGCTGCCACTGTCACATATAAACTGATACCTCCGATGCCGAAAGAACCTGGCAGCAACGCGACTGCTTTGTCGCAGAAAGTATAATGTAAGTACTGCAGAGCTCATTCCGGACGCCCCCCATCCCTCTTTAAAGTGAGCGGCGTGATGGAGGCAGGTTCTCAACTTCTCATTCGCTTTTTCAATGTTAGTTGTACTTTTCAACACATCAGTCTGCATTATACGTATACGTCTCGAGAAATGGGCCTCGACCTACCATCTCCCGACATCCCGATGCTCGAATCTGTTGCTATTCAACCCCCACGGTGCCGTTGGGAGCGGAGGGGATCAACCACTTTGACGCGCTTCACAGTATCAGGCATGTAGTTGTTAACTTGTTAGTGGGTTCGGACGCCAAGAAGTAGTTGTGCTATGTCATGGTGATGGATCTATAACAGCTTTCTATACAAAAGACATCGCCAAATACGTTTGCTGCCAACTCAGCACGACATCAGAGACCACGACGGCGTCGACGGCGACGGTGTCAAGAGAGGGACATGACTCTCCAGAGCCAGCCCCAAGCCAAGACAAGACTCCGAAGCCGTTTTTAAATAAAAACACAAGTGGCTGGGTACGGGGAGTAGCGGTACATCAGAATTCACAATTGATTGCCGTCTGTACCTATAGGTCGAAAATTACAGTATTTGCTCCCGCTCTGTCGAGGTCGAAGTCTCAAGCACAGGCCTGTGATTGCGAATCCTGTTGTCAAGGCGTCGAAGACCGGGTCCGCCGCCGCGCTCGGAATTGGCAAATTATCGTTGCTCAATCCGATTTGGCCGGCGGTATATCCAGCGTCAGCTTTGTGGATGACAAATATGGCAATGCTGTTACGGTCTGTAGCACTTCTCTCACGGGAAGAGTATGGCTGGCCGATATCTGGAAACCGAACCAACCTGTCTTACGCGTGGAGTCATACGACAGCCCGCTCTTGAAGGAGGAAGTGGATAGGCCTTTCGTTACATGGTGTCATTGCAGTCTCGTCCTGGCAAACAGATACTGCCTTACTGTTCACTCGGAAGAGGAACTGCTCGGCGCACCTCTTGAGGATTTGGAGGTAGAGCCTGAGCTTCAACCGGGCTCACATCCGACGGTGAACTTCGCCAACTATATCCGTGATTTACCAGAGAACCCGTGCAAGTTGTCGCCCAATCTCGCGAAAATGATGTAGGTCCTGGCAACATGACGGATGAAACGGTGACTCATGAATGGAGCGAGGATGAGACCGAACCAGACACCGTTGGTCAGTCACATGAAGCGGGGGGCAATGACGATGACGGGATCGATGATCAGGAAGGTCTGAAAGAAAGATTAGACGTTGATCGTTCCAATAATATTAATGACAGAGAGATTGGGAATGGTAAATAAGCAGAAAGAGAAAACGAAAAAGGTCATAACGACGAAGACGACGATGATGACGCCGATGACATGCTCTATGACTCGTCCTGCTCGAACTCGGAAGCAGAAAACGATGCATATGGCCCACAGGACACGTCTCGGCGTTGTCCAAATATACCGACGCACACGCATGATGCTTCTGATCGTCTGGACATGGCGTATATGCCAAACAACGGAGAAACATTCGTCATTCCAAAGGATAAATGGAAACTGCGAAAGTTTCTGACAGGGCCCAATCACTTCAACATTTTACCTCATCGTGAGGAGCACGTCTCAGAGTTGGCCAAGTTGGCCAAGCGACATCGTTTGATACGAATGTACCAGAAGGACTGTGCAATGCATCCGCTATACAGAAATCCAGATCCTAAGAGACTGCCTGAACATGGCGTCGTATACCCTGAGGTTCTCACGATGCACTACGCGAACGATCAGAGACTCGAAGACCTGACATCCCACTTCGTCGTCTCAGACAAGATGGACAAGGTGGTGCACATCCCAGAACTGTTTCTCCTCGTCATCCGTTCTGGCCTCGGGCGCGTCATGCTCGTCACGCCCACGCGGCTGGCGCGTGCTATCAAGAAACCGACCGGTGTACTCCGCTATGGACTCCGTCTGGAATGGGTGCTCCCGCGGCGGTCCGACGAAGCTGTCCACAGGACCAACATGCGTCCTTTGCATGGCATGGCTGTCGGTCCAGTGCCAGAAGCCGGAGTCACGGGCAGGAGAGAGTGGAGGCAGCAGGCGGCGCTGACGCCAAAACGGTATAGATTGATGCTGCATTATCGAAATCACGACATTCTGATGTATGAGATAACCAGGGAAGAGGAAACGGGCAAGATATGATCATATGCATTTTCTAGGATGGTTTTTTTTTTTTGACATTTTTTGAGTTCGCTTGAACTCATTGCCCAATCTTTCTTTTGCTGCATTCATAACCTCATATCTGTGTTGCCCCTCAAGTGGTATGCAAAGCAGTCTGTTGTTGTTTGTCTTCAAATTCAGCTTTAAAGGATGGAAATGGAAAGCCAAGCTCTGTTATTGCAAGCGTAGGGAGGGTATACCGTATATGCTTAGCTTACTTACTTCACTCAAACTGTTTCGTGCGCGGCGGCGGACACAGTTGGGGAGGTCTCAGGTGGCTTTTTTGTCAATTTGTGCTTCGTCATGTATTGCCCTTTTGTTTGCCCTGCTACCTGGTTTCACCCTGTTTGTTTATTAATCACAAGCTTCCTTCTTGAATCTTCAGCGCAGTAGGCTCTGCGTTGAATACCTAAGCTGACTCTTATTCATGGAAGCTTGGGGCTTGGGATGTCTGGCTACCTCATATCTCGTGTGTGACGGGTCAACGCAGCCAGAACCGCGGCCAACCCGGCCCAACCCCACGGGTCAAACTCGATATTCTGAAGTTGGAGACGCTGCCCCGTCGTTTTAGCGATGCATGAAGTGTCAAAAAAAAAAAAAAGGGGGGGGGGGGGGGGGGGGG
>SRQH01000093.1:0-58629 GCA_018360345.1 Claviceps sp. LM84 group G4
ACATACCCACTTTCTTCCTATTGTAGGCATTTAAGCGGTCCCTGCTAGCGCGGTACATCGAAGACATCTCGAGCGGGATTTAACGGACTTTTCGACTTAATCCATGTCATTAGTGGGGCGAGTTAGCCCCATTTGGAGAAATGCTCCACTCTTTTGCGAGTTTTTCATGTTTGTCTGTCTGTCGAAGTTTCGTGGATCACACCCTTTACGGACATTGAATTCTGGAGAAGGTGGGGTCCTTCCACATTGGAAGTCCGGGGTTGTCGGGGACTCGGGCCCCTCCAGTGAGTGTGTCACTGACCAGTGACAACTTACAAGTTACAACTTACAACAGTCATCAATGATCAGAGTCAATGAAGGCGGGCAATCCACTTTGTTGCCCGCCTTCATTGACAGTTGTCAACTTGTCAGTGACACACTCATTGCCCCTTCCCTTCACACTCTTCATACCTTCATACATCGTCATGTGCATAGTTCTTTTCACGACAGCCCACCCCGACTATGCGCTAATCCTCCTAGACAATAGAGATGAGTTCATCATCCGCCCTACGTCCCGGCCACACTGGTGGAAGCACCCCGCAACCGGCCAAGAGGTCCTATCGTCGAGGGACCTGCAACGCGCCGAGAAGGGAACATGGATGGGCGTCACCAAGAGTGGCCACTTCGCCGTGCTAACCAACTATCGCGAGGCCAACACCCACGATGCGAGCCATCCCATTCACGATATCAAGTCCCGCGGCGGCATGGTCACGGCCTGGCTAGCCGGACTTGGCGACAGCGTCAAGGACGGCGTGCACCATCTCGTCCAGGACGGTGGCGTCAAGGGCGTGGGCGGCTTTTCCATGGTCTGCGGCAAGCTGAGAAAGAACAGTCCCGGGATCGCCGTCGTGAGCAACAGGGCAGGACATGCCGATGAAGTGCCTTTCGTGGCGCACCACCGCGGCGAGACCTGGGGACTCAGCAACACCACGTTTGATGCGCAGACTCAGTGGCCCAAGGTGCAAAATGGAACAGATCTACTTCGCGCCACCGTCCAGGATGCCGTGGAGAAGCAAGCCAGCGAGAAGGATCTGGTCAACAGTCTGTTCAATCTTCTCGACACGAACACGTTTCCCGCTACGGATCCAGACATGTCCTTTGAAGAAGTGACTGGCCTGCTTAGACACACCATCTTCGTGCCCCCGCTGGGCGACGAGGCGCACAGGGAGGCGATGAGAGAGGCACAGTCAAAGGGCAAGACGGGATGGGCAGAGGATGAGGGGGCTCTAAAAGCCGTGGAGGAAATTTTACAGGTGGAGCAGCCTGAGGTGAGTGCACCGGGGTCGATTGGCTTTGAGACAGGCATGTACGGCACGCAGAGGCAGACGGTGATGCTGGTGGACTGGCAAGGAAGAGTTAAGTTTGTGGAACGGGCTTTGTGGGATAGGAACGGGCATCAAATTCCGCGCGGAGAGGGCGATGTTGTTTATGAGTTCCCGATTGATGCGTGGGACGAGTAGGTAGCCAACACGAGCACACGGAGTTCTTGGAATGAACTTGAGGGATGGACTCATGCACCGTTAGGCACTGGTATGCGATGTCAATGGATGAGTTAAAATAGAAGCGCACAAAGAAGTACACAATCAGGATTCAGGATTCAGGCCCCAGGAAATGTCTCAGACGAGATGCTCTAACTTCTCCTGTTGGTTCATGGGCCCACTGGTTTCCAGTCTTGGTGAATGATATGACAGCTCAGGAATGAGAGCGACAGCTGCAAGTTGCAACGGCGACTGTTTGCCACCTGCCCAACACTCCGACTTTAGCGAGCAACATTTCAATCCGGGAATAGCTTGAGGTCATTCATCTGTATCCGGCCGAGAATATTACCGCTCACCGTCATTGCCGTTTCCTCCTGACCGAAAATGCGCCGCGGGCACTTTTGTATGTATCCCAGGTTGTCGAATCCCTCGCTTGGCTACGCTTCACTACCGACCTAAGGTCACTCCCTTCCCGGTAACCAGGGTCAACGCGCTGCTGCTTCACATTTGTTTTGTCAACAACAAATATTTCCTCTTGGCATCCCGTTTCCGTCGGTTGTGTATGCTGAACTTGTTTTGAAGGAGAGGGAGAAGAAAGAAAGAAAGAAGGAGAATAAACAACACATTCACACGACTGAGTGTGATGCATCAAGCGATTCTGACAATTGTTTTTGCTGTCCTTTTTGGTCAACTGCTACATTCTAACAGAAACTCGCCACGCTCGATCATATCACACAGCGTCTCGTGTTTCACTGCAATACTGTTGCTTCTTCAATATCACGCGCTTGGTAATCGCAGCAGACCGAGACATTCACAGGCACAGGCATGTGAACCGCGTTCCACCATGCCCAAACGCCCATCACAACGACCACTTATGAACATCTCGGCACCGCAGGGCCCGGTCAAAACTTCCCGTGGTCCAGATCTGATACGTAGCGAGGGTCTGGAGCTGGTCGATAGCATCAAAGACTGCGAATCAGGCGCGTCGACTCCTGCTACTAGTATATCCGTCGCCTCGCGACGATCGAGGCGCATATCTGCGAGTTTTCTGAGCACGAGCACGGCGGCCCCATCTACGAGCCCCATTGTGGCCGCATCCGATATCAAGGCCGTGACCTACATTCAAGCGACGAAGGCCTCCAAGCCGTCCTCCTTTGGCAGACGACCTGCGCTTTTGTCCCTCTCGACGAGGTCGCTTCTGAAGCAGCCCTCACGATATACCTTGGTGGCCCAGTCAAGTCCTCTCGGTGTCGAGAATGAGGAGAATGTTGCCCCATGGGGAGCGAAGCAATCTCCAGTCAGGGACATGGATTTGAAGCCGACGAGTTCGCTAAAGCAGGAGAGTAAATTGCCGCGGTCGAGGACAATGACGGTCCTACAGGGGCTCAAGAAGTCCTTTTCTCGTCCAAGCTTGGCACCGGCAAGGACCTTTAGTCTCGGAAACAAGATGACACCCAGCAAAATTTCGCCCACTGCGCAGAGAGCCGACTACACATCTAGTCCCCTGGCCTTGACATTGTCGTCGTCGCCGTTGTCGTCTGCTAGTACTGCTCGCACACCCACACCTCATGATGCTACTCCCCGCTCAGCTGCGTCCCGTCCTCAACCTGAAATTAGCCAGGTTGACGCAGCTCAAAGTGCAGAGTACTGGTGTGGCCGCTTCATGGCATTGCAAGACCGTTTCTTATCCGAGAACCTCGACGATTCTTCTCTCACACAGTATTCGTCCCGGGTCGATAGCCAATGGCGGCACACGAAGCTAGTTGCGTTGGGTCACCAATCTCTCCTGCCAACGTCTCGCAACCACTTGACATATCTCGCTCCGTCAAATACCACTTCTGCATTGACGACAATCACATATAACCCCAGACGACGTCTCGAAAACGAAGACGACATCCGCCGCGATCGTATTTTCAGTCATCTGGAGTCACTCTGCGTCACAGATGAAGCCATGAGATCGCTTCGCCTGTGGCAGCAGTCGTATGAGCATCGCGTGGGCTCCTCAAAAGTACCTGTCTCGCAGAAGCAGTTTGGGGGCATGGACCGGAAGAAGATGCTACTTGGCAGTGTGAGCAGTCGCTTTAAGAGCATTGAAGTCCAGGATGGGGTGGTGAAGAGGAAGCCGATACCTAGTCCGAGGCGTGGGGCTGCTTTTGCCTTGAAGCATAGCTCGAGTCATGGGGCGGGTGTGTTTTGAACACACGATGTTTTTTTTTGTATTTCCGCTTGTGCTTTTTAGTTTTTGCATTACTTGCTTGCTTTTTCTTTTCGTTTTTCTGGCTTGTTCTTGGCATCTCTTTTCTTCCGTACCGGTTGTTCTTGGCTCTTCTCTTCTTTTTCTTTTCCCTATACATATCCTATACACGCTCCCTTGGGCCTGCTCGATCGGTCGACGCAGTATGTTACAGTTAGTTAATGGCGGCATTCTTCATGCATGATGCGTGGTTGGCTTTCTTTCTGTCTGTCCTGTTCCAGTATCTACCTATTTGGAGATTGTGTGTTTGCTTTCAGATTCCCCCCTTTGCATGGATCAGTTTTGCATTTCTCGTCTTTTTGCATGGACTGGTTACTACTGTATGCTATTTATTCGGTGGTCGTGGCTGTGGCTGCGTTATTTTTTTTTCGGTCCTTTTGGAGATTAACGAGGAGGAGAGATGGGAAAAGGTATCTATCTGGGTAATGGTAAGACGCAGCAAGTTACTTGCGTCATGGTTATGCGTTGTTGCGAGTTTTCGCTTGCATGGATTACCTGTGGCTTTTGAAGTTTTAGGAATAGGAATGGGGTGTTTTTGGCTTTCTTTGGTTCGTCGGCTCAAGGAAGGGTTTGGTGAGGATCTTGTAGATGCTTGTATACGATGTACCGTATTGTATTCAGGAGATCGAGACGCTAATGAGAAAGGAGTCGGGGCGCTGAGGAATTAGGATGCGGCTTAGTTGTTGTTACATACATAGTAGGTGCACATGTTGCATGGCTGAGAAGGACGAATAAGGAGGAAGGTGATGCAGCTTACAATGCATCGTGTATTCACTTGTACTCTACGTACATAGTCCGTGTTCTCTGTCCTGTGCGTTTTGCTATTATGATGCCTCCTGAGTCCTGAAGAGTGACAATCTCTATTTGCCTATGCTCCTTCCTTCTGTGTCCAGAGTCACTATCGCCGTGCTTGCACAACAGAGATCGTCTTTGATATAGGAACGTCTATAGATAGAATCTGTGTAAGAGGACGTATCTGCATGTTTGAATAAATACGCCGCTCAATTTGCTGTAATCGTAATTCTCGTTTACTGAATTCAAAACGCGCCGTGTCCACAAACTCCTTTTGGTCATCAAAGTCACGGAAGAGGAACCCGCTCGTTGTCTTCATGCGCTCGTTCTCGAGCTGCCACAGACGAATCTGGTCTACGACGGTGGGGGGCAGGATAGGTTTGTTGGTGGTGGCGGCAGTGCGGTGCATTTGCTCGTGGGCATGGGCGGCCATGTAGGAGATGATTTGGTCGGCTGTGATGCCAAAGTTGATGGCTTGGCGGATTGAGTTACGGGTGAGGCGGCCGGCGACCATGTCGGGGAATCGCATATTGAGTTTGCAGAAGAGGGCGAGTACGGCAATTTGGAGTGTGGATTGTGTGTATGCGTAGATTCGGTAATTCGTTTCAACAATGAGGCTGCCCTTGCCGTCGCCGCCGAGGGTGCCATTCCAAGCGTTATTGGCAGCAGCAGCACCGGCATAGGACGCTCCAGGAGTGACAGCCGTGGCGGCTGCAACACCGTCGCTAATAGAGCGAAGGCTGCTACCTACGCTCGTGAGCGTCGTGGCGAGTCGCGTGGGGAAGAACATGGAGCGATTATTCGGAGGGATGTAGATGAGGCCAAAATCCAGGAGCGAGGGCAGCATATTCTTGCGCTGTTCGGTGAGAGCATTGGTGTCGTATGCGCGCCCGAGCTCCAAACTGGCCAGGACGAAGAGAAATGAAAGCATGTCGACCGTTTCGAGTCCCGCGGCCTGATTCGTGTCGCTGGCCTCGAGCCACAGGAGGAGCAATGTCCAGACTTGCGCATTCGGCTCTTGCAGCAAAAATGTGAAGCCGGCTTGTGTGATACCAATGCTCCCATTCGCTCGTCTGTCCACCAGTCGTCCTGCGATGAGGATCTCCTTGACGCTCTTGTTCGGTCCAGTCGTGTCCCCCGTGCTCTTGTACCCAACACTGGAGACGACAAAGTGAAGAATATCCTCCCACTTCTTTCGCGCATATCGATCCAGAAACACTAGGTCGATTTCAGGCGGAACCATCAGTGTGGACGGCACGCCAAAGGAATTATGCTCGCCGCCACCCGTGAGGGCTAGACGTAGCGAGTTCTTGAAGTTCGTTGTGAGCTGCATTTCTTGTGGCTTCTCTTTCGATGGCACCGAGACCTGGATGATGTGGAGGCCCTTGAGAGTCGCAATCGCATGGTCTCTCTGCCTGTTCAAAAGTATCCCATGGTATCCGTTAGAGTAGATATAAAGAACAGCGTGCGTCATGTCTCGGGCGCACACAAAGCGGAGGTGGCTAGCGTACCTCTTCGCATCTGGTTTCAGCCATACGTCAAGTTCCGTGAATAGCATGGGCTTGGGCATATACAGGATGCGCATGACCAAGGTTTTGGCTAGACTCCGGCAAGACAGATAAGTTGTATTAGTCCCTTTGCTGCTGCGTGTTGGACTCGGCTTTGCACGTCAAATCGTGCCAGAATCACTATGGGTATACCTAAGTGCGGCAGCATGCGCCGAAATATAGCAAACGCGGTCGAAGGCTGCTGGTACAGTTTCCTGAACGTGGTGCCAGGCAGCTTCTCGAGATAGTCTGCGAGCTGCAGTGACGGCGCAGGGTTGACGGACATGGTGGCGGCGGGACCAGTCCGTCAGGCAGCAAGGCAATATTGGATGGCTATATCATGATATGAGTAGGCTTGTGGTGGTCCGTTTGTCGGGACCCGAAGCGCCAAATGCGGAGTTGAAGATTTAGGTCGTGGTGTTGATGAAGCAGTGTCACGACTCACGACTCACCCGACGGTGCTAAGTTGATTCGTGAATGGGTGAATCCTTGTCGCTATGGTTGGAGGCTCTTGGCCATCGGGGAGATGGTCGGGCCGTGCCTCACTCATGGTCACGGGATCTGGTTTTCCTGTCGCTCGGAGAATTGAAGTTAGGTACTCCGTAGTTCACGAATCACAAGAGGTATGTACCCCTGCAGGCAGCCCAATTTTTGAGGATCCCGATCAGCACGTGTGACGTGTCACGTGACTCCGTGAGCCACCGTGAATCCGTGATGTACATACGGAGTACATACATACTTGTATGTAGGTACATATGTACATACCTACATAGGTAGGTAGGTATGTACATGCCTACGGAGTACCTGGTAACCAACTCCATGGATGCATTGCCTTCCGGCGAGTCGGCGGCGACGCTAGCGAGGAGTCATCATCGGGTCAACATTTTCATTGGCTACCTTTCCCTCCTCAGGCAGCTTGGTACGTACGTATGTACGTTATTCAAAGCCTCGGAATTCGGATACCTACCTATGAAGCTTATTATGATTACGGAAAGCGTGGAGGCGCCGCCTCGGAGGTTGCCAAGAGTCCAACGGCGCGCGAGGAAACAAAGCACGACAACCCTCCTATTCGACTTCCTATATTTGCGCTTAGTCCGACGGGCTTGGGGATGTACCTTCATATTCTAGCTGCTGCTGTATCCATGTTAGGTACTCCGTATGTACGTGCGGCCGGCGCAGGCCGTTGCTAATCATCAAGTTCGGACGACTCCGAAGGTGCCAAGAAGGGGAGGCACTGCCAGGCAGTGTCAAGTCGTCGAGCGTCATACATTTTCAGCTCTCCCGCCACTATGGCGCCTACTTCTTCGCCATGGTACCTCTCATTATCCTCACTAGCCTCATCCTCCTTGTCCCTCTCGCCACCCTCAGCCTGCCCAAAAGCCATGCTCAATGTCCAACCTGTCGTCTGCCACTCGCCTCGGGTCGGCCGCTCATCTAGGTATTTCGACGACTCCCGTATGCCTTGTGAGCACAGCCTCCGTCATCCCAATAATCAGATCCCCTGCAGCTTGCCGACTCTTTGGCCTACCTACCCTCGAGCCTCAACCTGCATTTCGCCATTTGCTGCCTCCTTCTCCCGCCCGACTTGTCCGCCCTTTCATCGTCCCTTCATTACAAAACTGTTTCTTTGAAGCCAATCCTGGCCATAAAGCAGTCTCATTGCTCAATGCGAACACGTTCGCTTCGCCTAGTGCTGTGATATGGATGACTCTTGAGTTGTGAATGTGATACCATTGACTCGTCGGTCAACAAGAGAATATCTGTCCCAGCGGAGACGCGCTGCGTCGGGCTCGGCACACTCATCGTACATCATGGCGCTTCGAAAACATATCTGGACCTTGATGTCCAAGAACTTTCGATGGCTCCTCTTCCGGCACTTCACCCTGTGTCTGATCATGGCCTTCGTGCTGCCGCTCGTCCTCTCCGCGTTCTTCAGCTTTGCCAAGAATCTCTTTGTTCCTCCTGCGAATTATGGCTTCAGCCCTGTGCAGCCCGTGAGGAGCCTATCTAACGCCTTCGATGCTGCAAGGAGCAGTGGGCGTGACAAGCTGGTACTGATTAACAACGGCTACAGCCGAGGCGACATCGATCAAGTTCTTGACAAAGTCGCAAATGCTGCCACTACGGGTTCTTCCATGAAACTGGCCAGGCTTGATACTGAAGACGATCTCGCGACCGAGTGCCGCAGCAGCCTGCGAGGAGTGACAAGTTGCTTCGCCGCCGTCGTGATGCGCTCTTCCCCGAACGAAGGGCCCGGTGGCCTCTGGAACTATACAATCCGTACCGATGCTGCATTTTGGAGCGAGCCCGTCAAGTTCGACGTTGATAAATCGGACAACGTTCAGCAGATTTATATACTGCCTCTTCAGCGCTTCGTTGATTCAGCCATTGCCAGTCTCGACAATCCCAACTCAGATCCGCTGGCCAGGACGGATGAGCTGGCTTTCACCAGCATTACCCAAGAACAACGAGAAGTCAAAGTACGTGAAGCGTATCACAAGGCCATAGTGAACTTCATGGCCGTAGCGTTCATTGCAAATATCCTCTGGATCACCTACCATCTCACCGGATTCATGGCCACAGAGCGTGAAAGCGGCATGTCTCAGCTTATTGATGCCATGATCGTCGTTCGCCGACCTTGGATGGCGCAGGCTGCTCGCATAATCGCACATCATTTATCGTTCTCCATACTCTACGCTCCTGCATGGATCATAGGCTCCGTCATCATTCGCTATGGAGTCTTTCCGAATACCAACACCGCCATTGTGCTCTTTTTCAATCTGTTTGCCGGGCTTGCCCTCGCCTCCATGTCAATCTTGTTTGCGTCCTTTTTCAAAAAGGCGCAGCTCAGCGGAATTACCGCCATTCTGGTTATTCTTCTTCTTGGAATTCTCGCCCAGGCATTAACACAACCCAAGACTGGACCCGTCGCTATCCTGTCTGTCTTCTTTACGCCCTGCACGTTCGTCTATTTCCTCACCTTGATGGCGAGGTTTGAGAGAGCAAATAGGGCTACGAATTTAGTCGAAAATCCCCCAAACAGCCCTTGGGAGATTCCTGGCATCATTTTCTTCGTTATTCTCATCGTCCATATTTTCATTTATCCCCTTATCGCTGCTCTGATCGAGAAGAAGCTCTTCGGAGTATCGACCGAAGGTCGCAAGATGCAGGTGGAGCATGACAGTGATAACAAGCACAGCGAATACGCCTTACGACTGGACAAGCTCACGAAAATATACCAGCCGAGTTTCTTTTCCAAGCTTTTCTCTTCCAAGGCGAATCCTCGAAAACCTGTCGTAGCCGTTAGCGAATTGAGTCTCCAGGCGGGAAAAGGCCAGATTATTGCTTTGCTAGGTGCCAACGGTAGTGGCAAGAGTACCACCCTTGATGCGATTGCCGGTCTGCATCGACTCACAAGCGGATCCATCACAATCGATGGCAGAGGTGGGCTCGGGATAGCGCCACAGAAGAACGTTCTTTGGGATGATCTGACTGTCGAGGAACACTTGGCAATCTTCAACCGACTGAAAGCTCCCGACGCACAAGCTAGTAAGGAAGAGATGCATGATCTTGTCAAAGCCATTGACCTTCTACCGAAGCGCAAGGCTTTTGCAAAAACACTATCGGGTGGGCAAAAGCGAAAGCTGCAACTTGGTATGATGCTGACTGGTGGGAGTACCTTGTGCTGCGTCGACGAAGTCAGCAGTGGACTGGATCCTCTGTCAAGACGTAAGATCTGGGATATTCTCCTATCGGAACGAGGCAAGAGAACGTTGATTATGACGACGCA
This sequence comes from Claviceps sp. LM84 group G4, assembly GCA_018360345.1. Taxonomy (NCBI): domain Eukaryota; kingdom Fungi; phylum Ascomycota; class Sordariomycetes; order Hypocreales; family Clavicipitaceae; genus Claviceps; species Claviceps sp. LM84 group G4. Next base: position 9,901 of record SRQH01000093.1, read on the forward strand.
TTTCCTCGATGAGGCTGATCTTCTCGCTGATCACATTGTCATTCTTTCGAAGGGGACACTGCGAGCCGAGGGCTCCTCTGTGCAGCTCAAGGATCAATTTGGTGGAGGGTATCGGGTTCACGTACAAAAACGTCCCGGCGTCACGAACTTGCCCGGCGTTCAAGGTGTTCGTAGAAAGGACGCATTCGATTTGGTGACCTACATTGCTCCTACTTCACAACTAGCAGCACAGGTCATCAGGACTCTTGATGCGCAAAACATCAGCGACTATCGATTTTCCGGGCCAACGATTGAAGACGTCTTTCTGCAGCTCGCTGAAGAAGTTCGGGACCAAGAAGAATCTAGAGAATCAAGCGCTCGCATGGCAGTAGAATCTCAACGCTTTCCCGATAAGGGCGCTTTCTCACAAGACGAATCAAGCCAACAGGTGTCCCTGGGGCTGAAGCTCTTGGACGGAAAGCGTGTTAGCTATTGGAAACAAGCAGTGATACTCTTCCGAAAACGAATAGTCGTGCTCAAGCGAAACTGGATCCTGTACCTGGTCGCTTTCCTCTTGCCCATCTTCGCCGCTGCTCTGACATCCCTTTACGTGCGAGGAAAGACGCAAACAGGATGCACCGCTGCGGAACAGGCGTCTACCTCCTCAACCGAAGACGCATTTACTCAGATAGCAGATAATTCCCGAATTGTTTTTCTAGCTGGACCGACTGCAAGGCTCTCGATAAACGCGATTTCGGGTTTACTTCAGCCCATCTTCAATGGCTCGAGAGGCGGCTCCATCATGGGATCGGCGGCGCTGAAGAATATTCAGCTGGTTGAGACGTTTGATGAATGGCAGCAATACATCAAAGAGAACTACGCCAAGGTTACTACCGCTCTTTGGCTGGGTGATAGTAACTCGAACCCCACGTTCGGCTGGGCCGCGAATCTATTCATCACGAGTTCCATTACCGCGCAGCAATTTCTCGATGTCATTGCCACAAATACTTCCATCGCCACAACCTGGTCATCCTTTGATATACCGTTCAATCCTGGCATCGGCGATGCACTAAATCTAGTCATCTACATGGGTCTGGCTCTGGCCTGTTACCCAGCGTTCTTCTCACTCTACCCAAGCGTCGAGCGAAGGAGATTTGTTCGTGCTCTGCAGTATTCCAACGGCGTTCGACCGTTTCCACTGTGGGCCGCCTATACCCTGTTTGACTTCATTTTTGTTCTTATTGCTTCGGCCATCATGACGGCTGTCTGGGCTGGCATCTCCAGCATCTGGTTTCATCTTGTATACGTGTTTGTTGTGTTTTTTCTGTATGGGCTTGCTTCCATTTTGTTCTCCTACGTCATCTCTCTGTTCACAAAGACGCAACTTGGCACGTTTGCCTGGGCGGCTGCTTATCAAGCCGTCTTCTTCCTCGGATATCTCATCGCATACATCTGCATCGTCACCTACGTGCAGGTCAACAAGATCGACAGCACGCTTCTAGTCAGTCACTTTGTCATCTCGGTTTTCGCGCCAATCTGCTCCGCGACAAGGGCTCTGTTTCTGGCCACCAATCTGTTCTCGACAGCATGCGACGGCAATGAGCTTTCCACTCATCCCGGAGCGCTCAAGGCCTATGGTGGTCCGATTTTGTATCTGATTCTTCAATGCGTTGTTCTCTTCGCGCTACTCCTGTGGCTCGATGGGGGCTCTGTTGGCTCGTCTTTCCGCAGGTTGCTGAACCGCGACAAGCCCACAGAACCTGAGCAAGAGCTGGACGAAGAAGTGGCCGGCGAGTCTACGCGAGTGACTAATAGCGGAGAAGTGGACGACGGGCTCCGCGTGATGCATCTCACCAAGTCCTTTGGCAAAAACACCGCCGTCGACAACGTGACCTTTGGCATCAAGCGCGGTGAAGTCTTTGCTCTGCTTGGTCCAAACGGCGCCGGAAAATCAACAACCATCTCGTTGATCCGTGGAGACATGAAACCAAGCCGAAATGGTGGGGACGTGATCGTGGAAGACAAATCCGTCATTCATGATCTTGCCTCTGCGCGAACCCATCTTGGAGTCTGCCCTCAGATAGACGCCTTGGATCAAATGACGGTACGAGAACATCTCGAGTTCTACGCTCGCGTCCGCGGCATCTCTGACGTGGAGCACAACGTCTCGGCCATCCTTGAAGCAGTAGGCTTGGAGGCATTCGCTTCTCGCATGGGCTACGCCCTCTCTGGCGGAAACAAGCGAAAGCTGAGCTTGGGCATCGCCCTGATGGGAAATCCCACAGTCGTGCTCCTCGACGAGCCATCATCAGGTCTCGACGCGGCAGCAAAACGCATCATGTGGAGGACTCTGGCCGCTACCGTTCCCGGACGCTCTATCCTCCTTACTACGCACAGCATGGAGGAGGCCGATGCGCTTGCCGGCCGAGCCGGTATCATGGCCCGACGCATGCTCGCCCTCGGTACGCCGGATCACCTACGCCATCGCTTTGGTGATGTGCTCCACGTGCATCTCGTGTCGAGCACCGCGCCACGAACCACAAACGAGGAGATGCAGAAGGTCCTGAGCTGGATCCGTCAGAACCTACCATCTGCACAAGTCGACGCGAGGACTTACCACGGACAGCTCCGCTTCTCCGTCTCAGTCAGTGATGTACATGCCCTGAGTCAGCGCCGCCGACGCAACGATGCTGGAAACAGTAACACCATTGTGCCTCATCACCTGGACTCGACTGGTGTGGCTGGTGCGGCTCATCAGGGAAATGCCGTGGGACAATTGGCCGTTGTGTTGGAAGAAAACAAGCAATCTCTCGGCATTGATCACTACAGCGTTAGTCCGACGGGCCTGGATCAGGTCTTCTTGTCTATCGTGGGACAACATAATGTCCAGGAGGAGAACTATGAAGAGAAGAAAAAGAGGACGTGGTTTAGAAAAGGAAAGTCAGATACTGGATAAGTGCTTTAATATCTGATGATGTAATGATGAGGGCTATGTGTCAGATGAAGGAGTTGGGATGATAGAGTGCGTTGCCTTCTTTTTTCTTTAAATCGGTACATCTGTAGGCTTGGTACCTTATCATGTACATACATACCTAGCACGGGATGGGGTCTTGGACTATTTTCTTTTCTCCGTTGTTCTCGTGCCTTCTATTGGGATTTTGGGGTTCCCTGCGCATCGCATCTTTCTTACGGCTTTATTCGCCAGGGTTTTCCAGCACATTGTACACATTGGCCGTATTCGTCGTTCATAAACTATGGGATATATGAGAGGAAACAAGGAATGAATGATATTCTATAATAACGTTGCCCTATCGGCCCTCAATCTCATGGATCCAGGCTTCCAAAACCCGGCCACCTTATGTACCTGATCGCCCTCAATAAATGCGCCACAGAAGATCAGATCTCACAACGGTCTGAGCCCCGAGACATCCAAAATTGAAACAAAGACAAGAAAAGTGGCATCTATAGACTATAGCCCTGACTCAGCCTCTCAGGCCCGGACCCTCAAGATGAACAACATGTTACATGATAGGCACCCTCTGAACATAACATATTTTCGACGCCGAGATACGAGATGAGTCAATGTAAATTGTAATCAATACCCTTGCTCTCTTCGTCTAATTCAACTCTCCGCTGCTCACATCCACGCACCAGTTGATAGTGATATTGACTGCACTACATACAGCCGCCCTCCTAATTGATGCCCTAATACACGAGTATTCTGTACTACTACTCATAGTGATACTTCATTCATACAAAAAAAAAAAAAAGCAACCCAGGGAACAGGATCAAAACCATTCGCCCTCCTCTCCCTTTTGAAAGATACATTCAATCCTGTAAAGTCGTGATACGATGATCAACCAAACCAACCCCGCCCCTCCTCAGAGGTGAAACAAAGAAATAAAAGGGAAAAGACAATGCCTCTTGCTTGTGCTGCGTGCATTTTGTAATATGAATGTTACTCCAAGTCATGCGGGTCTACTTCGGACGCCGTTCGCTCACCTACCCAATCAAGTGTTTATACAAGAAGAAGAAAAACTGCATCATTACATCTATTTTTGAAGAATGAAGAAGGGAGAAAAGGTATGAAAAAAAAAAGGATATAAAAGGAAAAAAAGTAAAAAGAGCATGGCCGCGCACGTCAGGGGTGGCATATACCTCTGGTAACTTGTAAGGTGCAGCGGGAGCCACCTGGCTATGCATCTGACTCGTCTCCCATATGTACTTCAGCTCACGCCGTCATCTATCCTGCGTGAGTCTCTTCCAGTGAGAACCAGCCGCCATGCTCCCATTCCCCTGGAGCATACAAACAAGCCTGCCGGACGTCAAGATGATCAATTCCAGACAACAGTGTGCTTAGGCGCTTAAAGTCAATTGGTTTTAGGATCCATCCGTCGAAACCAGCGTCCACATAAAGCTGCCTCTTAGCCTCCATCAGCGATGCGGATACCGCAAAAATGGGTATCCGGTGGCGATTGTTTTTTGCTAGTCTCGAATGTCCCTTATGTTCCTGGGAATGCTCCGTCGATCGGATCATCTTCGCGCTTGTCAAACCGTCCACGATCGGCATCTGCACAATCAAATTAGCTTTAGTGCCAATGGAAGCGAGGAAACCAGCGCAGGCCAATATCGACTCACCTGCATGTCCATGAGAACGACGTCAAATTTAAAGGACTTCTCTTTGTAAACAGCAGCACAATCTTCACCATTGACCGTATGATGAACTTCGTGACCAACTCGCTCAAGCCTCTTCCTTAGAATCTTCATGTTGATTGGGTCATCTTCGGCCACGAGAACCGTGAGTGCGGTTTCCGGTTCCTTCTGCGGGGCAACTACAGGCACTTCTTGGAGCTCAGTCGGCTTGTGTGCTTCAGTAGGTAGCTGGAATATAACTCTTGGCGTATCCCCCTTGGCATCTTTGGAAGGCGTATTTGCGAACTCCTCAGGAACTTTTACGGCCCTTAAGTTCGTTCTACTGTCCCGAACGTCGAAAGTACCAGGCTCCCTTCTTGATTGGATTTTGTTGGGAGACGCAGTTTTGATCGAAGACGGACCCGTAGGCCGAGCGGTATCATCCGAAATGGCTTTGGCAGGAGGAGGCTGTTTGCCACTGTTTGCGACTTCAACCTGACGTGACGCAAAGTACCCTGATTGTATATCGCTGATCGAGAGCGGCGTTTGAATGGCATCAATGAGCCGCTCAGCACCACTTCTTTGACTGCCGTGGCTTGCCATACTTCCGACGCTTCGTCCCCGCCGCCTTTCATCATTGCCACTACTCATGGACTTTCCGTCGGTTGCTGCATCCGGTTCGGGATCCACGCGACTGCCTCGATCGATCAGCGTGATCTCACCCTCTTGTGGAGCTTTAAAACTCGCAGACGCAGACGCAGACACAGAAACAGAAATAGATGCAGACGCAGATGCAGTGGCTGCGACTGCGGCTTCGGTTGGAAAGTGTCCAGAAGACGTAGCTGGTAGTTGTCCGGTTTCTGGTGTGGAAGGATCGCCTGTCAGACGAAAGGGTAGCTGAATCACAAATCTCGAACCTTGCCCCTCCTCAGACTTCAACCGAAGCTGGCCATCCATGTTTCGAACAACCCGAGCAACTACCGCCAGGCCCAATCCCAATGTCCTTGTCCCTCGCTTTCTGTCCTGCACGTCGGGCGAAGGGACATCTAAGTCCTCGGTGGAGACCTGTTCAAGGTCACGAAATAAAGCGTCCAGCTGTCTGGGGCTCATGCCCACTCCGGAGTCAGCTACGACGAAATCGACTAATGCCGTGCCGTCCCGGACGTCTGATACAAACACTTCAACGTTTACTGACCCACTATGCGTATGTGCTACGGCATTGGCTAAGACATTTGATAATGCTTGTCTCACACGCCGACTATCGCCGTGGACGAATTGAGGCAATCCAGTGTGTTTGGTGACTTGATATTCGATACCTTTACGCTTAGCATCGACGCGGAAGGGATCTGTAGCTTCATTGATGCACAGCCCGAGATCGAAAACCTCATTCTCGACCAAGCTTTGGCCCTCCTCCGCTTTCGTAAGATCAAGCAAATCGTTGATGACACAAATAAGCGATTTCGAAGCCGAATGTGACCGCGCAAGATTGTCGCGCATTTCTTGGTCCAGCGAATCCTCGAGCGCAATTTCGAGGTAGTTGATGATGGCATTTAATGGAGTCCGGACCTCATGCGCCGAATTCGCGAGAAGGAGTCGTGTAAGCTTGCTGCTCTCCAGTGCCTGTTCTTTTTGCCGCCAGACTTCGATGAATTTACCTAAAGAATGTTATTAGCACTGATTCTGCGTACCTGCACATAAAAAAGGAACAGGAACAACAAACCGTATACCAGGCACAACACAGCTGCTGTTTCCACTTGTTCCTCGGTCCACTCCCGACACTTTCCAAGGACTGTTTCTTTCCAGAGCTTGAAGCTCTTCCTGGGCTCCAGAAGGCCCGCTGTACCGTCTTTAATCGTCTTGTGATAGGGATTACCGGCCCATTTCACTTCGTTTATTTGACCGCGGCGGAAGAAGACGATGAAATCCTGACCACCAACACTGAGAGGTACGTACAGCAGGCCGGCGATTTCCTGGAAGCCCGGTGCATACTTGAGATCGGGAAAGTCCTGGCTGACATCTTGTGAGGCAGTTACGGAGGTGAGCTTTCTCATGCGAAGATACACAAGCATGGCCAGTGCCTCCTGGCTCTGTTCGATTTTACCAAGAAACTTGGTCTCGCCCTTGATTGAGAGAACACCAAAATCGGCATCGAAAAGATGCAGTAGGTCATCGGAAGACGCAATGATGTAGCCTGAGGGGTTTTTATGCGTCGGAGCAGTATTAATAAGCTTACGCGCCTGAAGTCTCGATGCGTAGGATAGCCTCTCGATATTTCTAGAGGCTGTATCCCCAACTAAGCGACACATTTTGCGAATTGGAAACGACACCCGCATGCCATGATTGCCGTACACATGACATGACACTAGACCCCAAAGCTCGTCAAAGGCATTGATCGAAATGGACATGGATGAGCGAACCGCCATATTGGCAAGGTATTTGACATGGATCGGAGACATGGCGCGGAGGTACGAATGGGTCATGTCGAGCGGCACGTCAAGGTCCTTCTTGGTCCGACATACCATTCTTGCGCTTTCAAGATCTCTGTCGTAGAGGAGACGCACTTTATTGAGCTTGTACAGCTCACGAGCTTGTCTTGGAATATCAGAGGCTGGAAAATGCAGGCCCTTGTACAAATCCACAGTTTGAGAAGTGTCCACGAGCTCCGTTACCACTTTGCCGTTGAAGGAGGCATCAAACTGATAGACCATGACGCGATGAAATCCGGTGAGCTCCTTGACAATCCCCACCAGAATTTTCAAAAAAGCATCCAAATTAGGAGCAGAAGATAGCTGCTCTTGTACCTGCGACATAATGTCAAAAACTTGCATGGCTCCTTGCTCCCCTCGGCGTTTTCTGGCGCTTCGCAAGATTCGAAGAGGCTTGCTAAGCACTTCTGTACTCTCCTCAATCTCCTCTAGCGTTGGATTAGAGTGAAGTGTGTCGTGAGGAGCCGCAGGAGCGACAGGAGCAGGCTCATCTGGAGGCCGGAGAGGGAATTCGACATCATTGTCTAGTTCGAATTCGCAAATGACGAGGTCAGGGTGTGCATTGCTGATATGAATGGCGCACCAGAACTTGGTGCTCTTGTCGACTTTTGGACACTTGATGGACAAGCTCAGAACTTCAGGCCCGTTGGTAGCTGGGTCTGCATCCTCGTCGCGTATGAAGTCGATGTGGTCCAGGAGGTTGTCTTGCTGTTCCTCGGTCAAGATGTCGAGGAAATTGCGAAGTCGAAACAGTTGCTTCGGGGTGTAACCAATGATTTTGCCCGAGTTCTCACTAACATATCGCACAGAGAAAGTGCCACCGCTGTCCTCGCGGAGAGCAATGAGAACACCGAAGCCCTGTACAGCACCGGGGGTGTGAATCGGCTCATCATCGCATCGCTGCAGCACACCATCTCTTCCAGTGATGATGGCATGGCCGTCTTCGGTTTCCGCATGCGTGAATCGAGTGGTGACATGGGGCAGGTCGCTTATTGACTGTGTGGCAGAAGTCGTGGACGCACTTTCCGGTGCAGGAACCTCATGAAGGTCATCGCCAGCATCTTGCACGGCGTCGGGCCCCTCGTCTTCGCTTTCACTGCAGGAAGCACCAACGCCAAGCTCCAAGGGCAGCACAGTACCCTTGCGAATTGCGTCTGCCTGAATGCTGGATACCGGGCCGCTCATGGCTCGTTTTCGGCGATAAATGTTTCCACGACCGCCATGGGAACCCGGAGAAAGGGGCGTAGGTGGGAATTCGAGTCGCCGGTCGTCGCCGATAGTATCAATCGAGTGTCGCAATGATGGGTGCTTACTGCCATGCTTCATCATCGTCCTATGGTTCATGTCTACGCTGATGACGGAGCGAATGGGGAAAACGCGATCTCCAGATGCATCCGAAGCGGCAGACTGGTTGCCGAATTGCTTTTCGGAGCCAGGACTCCATGGCGACAAGGGACCGTGAGGAGCGCCATAGCTACTGGGCGGGCCGTCCGTCGCTGTGTCAGAAAAGGCGCCTTCGCCGACTGAGTATCTTGGCGTGCCAGTAACGGTAGACAGGCTACTAAACAGGCTGTGATATTCTCGATTGGCATGCTCGGACTGTTGTAACGCAGCTGACGCTGGGGCCGAGGCCTCACCTTCTTTCTGCGACAACTTGTGCATTGGAGGACGAGTGTGAAGGGAAGAAGGAGATGGATAGTGGCCTAAAAGTCACGATGCCTTGAAGAAGCTCAAGCACGGCGTCCTGTTCCAAATTTCCAGCAGCTGTGGCAAAGGGCAGCTGTCGTGGAGAAGTTTGATAGCTCAGAACATGCCGTTGATTCGTTGAATGACGGCGTGGCGTCGTTGCGCTGCAGGAGTCGAGCATCCGAGGGTGACGAATATTCAGTGCAAGTAAGATACAGACACAGGCCCGAATATGTACCTATGCTCTTGCCGAGTTCGAAGAGGTGGTCCTCGAATAGAATGGGCTCGAGAACGGTTCGAGAGATGGAGAGGATGGCTAGTAGGAGATGCCAAGACGATGGAGATTCTGAGGGGCAGACGACTAGGAAGGTGGCGTGTGCGAGGTGGCGTTGCAGTCACCCAAGCTGGCCCAAGATGCCCAAGATACCCAAGATGGCAAGGACGTCCTTCTTGCTCGCGCGTCAAGCGTTCCGGACAAGCTTGCCAGGGCAGTTCCTGCTGAGCCGACGCGAAAGGGGAGCAGTTGAGCATATCGCCACGCAGTCCGTGGACGCCACAGTTCCGATGGGCCGAGGAAACTGTGAGACAAGTCAAGTCAACGGCTGGAGTCGTGGACAACGGACGACCTTGATTTCCGAAACGGGCTGCCAAGGGGCGCCCCGGACCCGCCTGCTCGGTCCGCCCACCTGGCAGCACCTGCACCCACTTGCGCTCGCCAGCAACTTCACACTTACCTACCTCATACAGAGTGTTCGAGTCGGTACCGCGATCACATCGCGAGCTGGTCGCTTGTGAAGCTAACTGGAAACAGGAGCAAAGATTGGTTTCTGGAGATCTGCCCTATATCGCGGAGGCTGCCTGATTTGCTTTGCCTGCCCGGCATGTTCCTGCATGTGCATATGAAGGTGCTCTGTACCTTATGTGTACTCCGTATGTACTCTTCTATGACTTCAACATGTCGGCCTAACTCAAAAGAGCAGGGGTATGGGCCGGCGCATTCCCTCCGGAAGGCGAATTCCTGGGCCCGTGCAACCGCTCGAGCCAATGACGTGCACGACTGGTGGCTACATCTTCGTTTCTTTTCTCCTTTTCCCCTTTCTTCCTCGACCTGCTTGCACTTTACTTACCTATACATATGCATGTATGTACCCGATTTATCAGGTAGTGAAGCGGGCGTGAGCTTGATTGATGTATCTACAGTACCAGTCACTGCTCGCGAGTCGCATTCATTACATATTCGCTTGTCTTCTCTCCCTTCTCTTTCTCAATATCCGGCCGCCTCTCGTAAACGATTCGTAAACGATATTCCGGTCTTGCTCAGAGCCTGGTTTGACCAGTCACTGTGTATATAACACCGGCTTTCGGGCGTCCTGTCGTCCATTGAATGCGGCTTGTTTTTCGTATCGCCCCTTGATCGTGCTGACGCCTCGGCTCTACTCGTTCGATGCCTCGACTTACATCAAATTTCCTTTGGCTGGCTCAATGCGCCATTGAATTGGTGTCGTACAGTCAATAGATTTGCGACGTGTAGAAGTTGCTCGATTCACGTTTACTTATAACCCCGACGACTCCTTGCTTGGAATTCGGATCCTCGCTGCCACAAGCGTTGCTGCGTTTCCCCTCAAGGTCAACCCGCTAGGTCGTGTTAAGACGCGGAGAAGGCTATCAACACCGTGAGGGCAGAGTTGTTGCATTAAAGAGCTTAGTTGCAGTGTTGCACCAGCAGCGAAGGTGAGAGCCCGGAGGTCTTCGCAGGAGACCACGACATAGGTGCATACCTAGATCATTGGCGCAGGACAAGGGGCACAGGCTCTCTGTCTACCTACAATGGCTCATTGTATTGCTGATTAAATGATGGATCGGAAGTCCGTCTGTTTTACGAAGCAGGAGCATGTGTTACGTTCACTTACATTCACAGGTCGCTCTGAGTGGCCCACAAAGATCCTCACAAGGTGTCGCAAAAGACAAGCTTGTCTAGAAAAGGGCGTACGAATCATCCACAGACTATCAAGTGGCACTCAATTCGGTCTTGGCGGCGAAAACTGCCAGAATTCTTTGGGTAACGCGGGAGTATACTCTCCGCGCTAGAGATGAATCGTTGAACGAGCCTGAGCTCGGAGGCCCTAAGGCGGTCTGATGTCCCTTGACCAGATCTCTGTGAGAGTGCTCCCAGGCCTGATGTGAGTGTGGAATATGAGAATCTCGAATACGCAAATGGTGGCGGTTCCCATGTACTAGCGTCCTCCATCTATGCCAGTGTAGTTTCTCCTCGTTATTCCGTACTTCGGTCGCGCGTTGTCAACGCGTTGTGAGCATTGAATCGCGCCTGTTGAGGCCTCACCACATCTTCTTCTCAAGCATTATGTTCATTGTCGAGTCACATCTACCCTATCTCTTCACTCTTCGCCCCAGACTAGTGTAGAGCGTGGCCGAAAGAAATGCTGTAGAACTGCTGGTCCCTCTATGAGCCTTCTAGAACCACTCTAGGTTCTGTTCCTCATCACTTCATTGTATTTGTATGAGAAGCAATCCACCTCCATACATACTTGGCTCAGCTACTTGCGATTGTATTCACAAATACGATCCGTCTGAGCGCCAAGTATAGTACATTTAGCTGCAACCGCATATATACTTGCAAAAGAGGAAGCAAGAAACGGAAGCAGCAGTGATCCATCAACAGCCCTCTTGCACCATCCAGTAATGAGCCATTAAATATCCCTGAAAACACATGGCTTCCTTAACACGAAATACGCCCTGACTTCTCGTTCGCCTTTTGAATGTTGAAACCAAATTCATCACTCCCGGTGAGTGCCCACGAATGCATCATTTTGCGCGCAAAGTCCTCTCTATTAAGTGTGAAAATAATCATGTCAATTTTCTACATTGCCGCCGGCGCCCGGTCTTTCACCTGACGAATGGCTTATCACTCGAACACTGAAAGGAACATTATGAGAAGGTGAAGGTGTCCAGTCTCCCCATTTCAACAGTCTGGTTCGAGGGCGGTCTGGTAGCTTGATACTCTAGCGTCCGACTCCCGAGTCCCGACTAGCCTGAACGAATCAACGATTCTGTTCAAGGCCATGAACTTGTGCGATCAAGAACGGCTCAGGTTGTCTTTGTAAGATCAGTAGTCTTATTTTTTTTGACATCTGGTGAGATCAATGAGAGAAACCTATTCTGTTTGTATGAAAAGAGACGATGAGATCTTCCACTAACTATTACCTTTTTGGTTGCGATTCAGTTAAAGTTGCAGCTTGCAACTTAGCGGATATGTCCATATCTTGTTCTCATGCGAATAGCCTCTCAAAAGGAGAACTTCCTCAATAATGAATAAATCGATGTCTTGCGTTCGTAAAGAATCAAGATCATACGGCGTTATCGTGAGGTGAAGTGAAGTGGCCGATTTCAATGACATTGGTGACACGAGACGAGACATCTTACGGTAGCTAGTTGGATTTCTACGCCCACTCCTCACGAGTCACTTGACTTGTTGAAGAAGAAACTAGGTCTACCAAGATGTGTCAAGTCAGCAAATGCTATTCTGGGCAGCACTGTGAAGTGGACTTTAACGACTTTAAGTCTTGAGACAAGCTATCCAATTTCGACCTCACATTCAGAGTGCCAGAACAGATTCTTGCCAGGAATCGGGACGTACTGATGGTTCCAGTGTCAAACTGTACGAATTTCAGTGAGGTTTCTATAGAGGAAACCAGCGATGCTGTAGGTGCAAATGTGTGTTTAGAAACCACTTGGTGGCCAAGTCAACCTACCCGGAAGGACATGCGTGACTCGCAGCGGGAAGCGGATGGGAAAAGACTCCCAGAATATGACCCATTGTTGTGCGCGGCATTCATGGCCTTCTTGATAAAACGAGGATCGTTATACGATGTAGCTACATACCTGATCTGGCTGTGAGAATTGGCATTTGACGGTGTGATTTTGAATCTCAACTTCGTGTGAGGTGCAGAAACGAGGTTACATGATGGTGAAGTGATTGATGCGATCAGGCATTCGATAGACACGTCAAGCACTGAGGAGTGAACATTTAGGTAACATGTAAGGAGACTCCTTGTCTAGTGTGCTTTCAGACGCGTCCCTTGAAGAAGGGGAAACATTGCAAAGCACAGTGACTAGCTACGACTTCACCAACACACGTCACCAATTGACAACGTTATGGGATCAACATGATGAGTGTGTAGTTCTACGTTGCCGTCTGGCTCTACACGTACATAGGAAGTGCAATTCTCCTGCACATACACAACTAGCATCAATTTAATAAAGCTTGTCACTACAGCTGATTCCCGGCTTGTCCATGATGATCAAGACGACATCTATAAGCCGGGTGCCCAGCAACGAGTGATTCATTCGCTCTATGCCAGTACGAAAACATCCAGGTCAATGGGGAGCTGACAGAGAATGTCGATTTACAGATACCGAAGCACTGTAGTATCTGGCAAAATCACGACATGCAGAGATGCAGGACTGTGAACCCGAATACCCAAGCACAAGTTCCCACGTCGGCGATCAACGTGACTCCCTCAGTAGTATCTTACCTACAAGAGGGAGGCATGTGAGGGCGTATGTTCCGAATTCTGTCGCCGAAACTCGTTGGATAACTATCCGCGATTGGTTCCATGCGCAGCTCCGCTCCAATTCACGCGGCGTCGAGCATCGATATGAAGAGAAGACTTTTTTCAAGCAAAGCGCGGTGGTAGAACAGGCGTCTGAGATGTTATGCGCGTGTGAAACGACGACAGAACTGTAGACCTTTCTGCCCGTCTTGCACGGACGCACTGCGGAGGACCTGTCTGTCGCTAATTCGAAGCGATAGTAAAAGCGTCGGAAGACCAACAAAGACAGAGACCAGCAGGTTGACCAAACAGAAATATTTCTTGCAAGGCCTTAATGCACCAAGAGCTCAAGTTCGGGGCCATGTTGGATCACGGATGGAGGAATGATGAGCGGTCGCAGTAGGTGTCAAAAAGAGAAGCAGCTCAGGAAGCAAAAGGTGATGGTTGACAAGACGAAAAATTCGGAGGGCGACAGAAAGCGGAGATCGATTTACGGGAGCGTTGAAGAAAGAAGAAAGGTTGTGTGTGCGAGTCGCGACCTAATGATTAGTAATGCTTCGGCTAATGGAATGTTACAACTTACAAGTGGGGCTCTCGTCTGTGCCATCATCCATGGCCCATGGGCCCATGGCCCGCCGCCCGTGACCCGTCCGCCGTGATCAGGGCTTCTAGGTACATCTTTGACTCTGTGCGAAGTACGGAGTACATATAGGGACTCGGAGCACAGAGTAATGTTCGTAAATTTGATACCTACCCATTTACGGAGTAATGTACCTTCTTAGGTACCTACCTGGTTAAGACGGCGCGCACAGCGTCATAATGAAGGCTTCCCTTTTCTCCGTATGTATGTACATAGGTATGTCGAAAAGCAGCAGATCATCGTGAACCGAATTGAATGGCTGTGGCTTGAGAATATGTTCGCGTATGAATACAGCTGTGCCACGATGTATATTACCAATACCTCCTCCAACGGACAATTTCTATTGGGGTCTCTTCTTCTTCAGTCCGACGATGTTGCTCTTTCGTGTAACCCTCCTGCGGGATGACAGATGATGGACGACGGATGAACGGATGACCTTAAATTATAAGTAAGTTTATGATTTACGGAGGGTACATGTACAGATTGCGGTGACGGAAAAGGCTCCTAGCGGCCCCCGCTTGCTCACCATCAAACCAAAAACGTCACTCATCCGACTTGGCGGCACCACGCTGCCCATCTCATCATCGTGGAGTCTGGACGGTGGAACAACAACGCGCCCTTCATGAGCATTCCTGCAGAGAGATGAGGCGCGTAGGTCGGGTTGCTCCCTTGATCAATCCCGAGTTCCCACATCCACGATGCGGCTATGTAGGTACAGTACATAGGTAGCTTGCCCCCAAAAGCCCCTTCCTTATTAGCGTCATATGACGACAGACCTCAGGAACAAGACCCGCGGTGTCCAACAGATTTGATGCTGTGATTCACGGATTAGTGATTATGTACTCTGTACTCCGTAGTGAGGCCAAATCGAGGCTAGTGCTCGCGAGAAATTCCAGCAACTTGATTAACGTGCATGTTCTAGCCCGTGAGTGTGTGTGCCATGCTAATCCGGAATATGTATCAAGTGATCACTGTCACTGATGGCTGAAGGCAGAAGTTGAGTTGATGAGACTCGCACGAGCCGGGAGACGCTCCCAGCGATTGAAGATATATAAGCAATAGCATCGTCTCTTATTGAAAAGAGCCGCCGATCCGAGCGGTGACACGCAACGGGAACTCTAGACAGATGTGATGCGAAGATAAGGCGGTGATGAACGACAAGGCGAGATATGTACATATGTATTGTAGGTACCCGGTACCTGAGGGTATCGTAACTTCGTAAGTGGGATACATATTTTGGAACCGTACAGAAGGTACTGTGCAGTCAGTGGTCACTGCAATTACAGTACATACGTGGGTATGTACATGCCGGCGTCTTCTAGAATCCCAGGGAGCCGCCCACCCGTGCCGACCGTTGACATCCCGATGCCACCCCGATGATCCCCCCGAAGCCAGCGCGATCAGCGCCCGATGAAACGTCACGGCCAATGAGGATACCAGACGGCCAAATGCCTGCCTTGTCTTGTGGGATGGCAAGGCGGCCGACAAAGCCCAAGCCTGCAGCAGACGCATGTGGCAGGTTTCCGATCCAATTCTCGGAACGTCTCGAGACCAAAATGGTCGTACGCTTTTCACTGGGGCCCAGCCCAGGCCCCAGGCCCCAGGGGCCGTTCCGTTCAGAAGGCGCAACGCTCCGCAATGAACCCCACGACAATCTCCGCAGTAATGCCAGGTAGGTAGGTACCAGGTAGGTAGGTACCTAGCCGCTATGAGGTACTCCGTAGTTCTGTGCTCAGTGCTCAGTGCTCACCATCATCAGTGCTCACTGCTGACATCTTCGCCCGACGCGAGTGGTTGGTCGCTAATAATGCTATGGCGCTGCGACATGCTGCATGCACGCTGTGCGCTGTGCGTACGGAGTACGGAGTACAGTATGTAGGTTGTATGTGCTGTTCGGTACAGATTCGTGCACTGGCTCTTCCCTTCGGCCGAACCCGGCCGCGGCGCAAATTGGCCTTCGTCCGCCGAATCCGTTATCCAAACAGAAATTGAGCGATGACAACAACACGTCCATCCAGCTGCGGCCAGTTTTCCAACGGGAAACTTATACCAAGTTCAGGGCCAAGGGGCTTGGACCAGACAAGGACAAGGGGTCGACTCGGCGCTGTGTTTCTGCAACGCCATTCTCACACTGTTGTTGTACATAACTTGTTGTTGTCTGGAACGTTTCCTCCCATATCCCTTCTCCATTCTGCAACATACATACTAAACACCAATCCGGTCTGATGGAGTAGTTGTGCAACACACATCAACAGTGAACACACAGACATAGGTACATAATCATGCATCCAGGAGTTGGGGTACAGGACAATGCAGCCCTTTGTGGCCTTCCCGGCCTTCCTGAATATGCCTGTAGTTCAGACAATCTGCACACGTGAGCACCGGATGAACCAGGCGTTCTTCTGATCCCCGTTCCCATGGGCAGCCGCAGATCCCAGACGACCAGCCACCTCCATCTCAAGATCTTCCTCGCCCCCTGCGTCATGATGCTGGCTACCCGTGACAGCTTCGAGTTGCAGGCAGCGCCGTTGTACTCCCGGTCTTTTTGTGAATGTCTTGGGACTTGTGCAGGAGGTGAGCAGTGCTGGCCTGAGGACCGACACGTAATGGAAACGGCAAGCCTACTCCGTAGATCGAAATGATTCTTGTGGTGGAAAATTGATGCTCTCCTAGACTCCTCGTGTCCTGCCACAGACTGTCTGTCATGAATGGGCAGATAAAACGGAGGGAAAACTTATATTCGAATTGTTTCCAAGTGAGTACCAACTACATACTGACCAACATACCTAGGAGTATGTACTCCGTACGTGGGATCAGATAAGACGTTGGTGATGATTCTTAGAGACTAGTCCACGCCGTGTTCCATCAATGAAAACTCAAGACCAGGCCGCTTATCCAGAGTCAAGGAGTCAAGCCTTCTCAAGGACTACCTACCTAGGTACGCAAAGCATTGGGTCGCCAGCGGCCCAGCAACAACCTACGAGGCCGGGAAAGCGAAAATTCATTTCATTCCAGCTGGTCCCGGCATTGAAACGCAGTTGCCAGCAGTCACCATCTCTACGGGGTAGTTTCCATTCATCGTTGCATCGCTTC
Source organism: Claviceps sp. LM84 group G4 (assembly GCA_018360345.1). Lineage (NCBI taxonomy): Eukaryota > Fungi > Ascomycota > Sordariomycetes > Hypocreales > Clavicipitaceae > Claviceps > Claviceps sp. LM84 group G4. Next base: position 26,988 of record SRQH01000093.1, read on the forward strand.
ACAAGAACTGCGTCGTGCCAAGGCTCTAGAGGGGTTCGAGGCGATCTTCATGGGCTACATCTAGGTAATCTTATTACACCGACCTACTCGTCTATACCAGTCCTGGCTCATGCAATCGACAGAAGGTGGATGGTCGTCGACACTGGGCGGCTCCCATCGGCATTTTCATCGGCTTAAACCTGATCCTGGCCCGGGGCCATCATGCGCAAGAGGCGCGCGCCGCAGATGGCTCGACGAAGCCTCGAAACCAAAGGGTTTGCGCGGGTACGGAGTAGAGTGAAGATCAACGCGGCATGAATGATGACACGGATGGACGAATTGCTGTTGGTTCGCAGCAAGAGATCCACACTTTATGGTTGCTCGCTCCGTTTCGTCTGTCCAGTCACGATTTCATCAGTGTCAGCAATGGCAGACCAACTGGATCGCTCACAGTTCTGAACTACGCCCGCTGGCCGTTGTTTCGTGACAGGCTGACCGGCTACAGCTATCGCTCTCAGTCTTCTCGATACCCTCGATGCATACTTTTGATACTCTTGATTTATACGTATATACATAGTTCCCTTTAGCACACGCCGTAATTGCGGCTAGTCGAGATGGATCAAGGCCCAAATCGACAATCCTCGGCTTATGGGTGGTCGATCAAGAAGTTACGCCGGGCCACACCACTGGGCAGCAAAAACGTAGCAGCTGCAGCCTGCCAGCGCGATGGGCAAGATGATGAACCACGAATCTACGGAGTACGATGCAGCCTCAAGGACGAAGCTCGGAGACTTCGGCGGCACGGGCGTCTAAATATTTGGTTGGATCTGCACGTTACTCCCCACCCTCTTCTTTGCTCTTGGTGCGTACCACAGTGTATCCGCGTGAACTTTGAAGACACCATGTTCAGTTGGGCAAATAAAATCATGATCTCGTTCTTTGTACGGAGCAGACCCCGTATTCTTCCCCTCTCCTCTGACTTGGGCCAATGTGCAGCAGACAACAGGATAGGTAGGGGCAACGTGGATCCAGCCCTCCAATTTTCCAATTGCTGCGAGCTTCTCAGCTTCTCGCAGCAAGCGCAGCAGAAATCAATGCCGACGTTACCTATAGCCTGGCCTGATATGCATGCTGCTGCGTGTCTTGAGACCGATTCAGCTTGATAAGATGGGGCTACAAATCAGCCTGTGTACCTACTCCGTACATATTTTAGAAGCAGCAGCGCAGCAATGCGGGAAGATGGCGGATCGTGAGGGGCGGAAGCGGAGGCGGAAAAGGGCCCTTGTCTGTCAACTCCAGCCTTTGAAACTCGGGCTTGATGTGAAAGACCATGTACATACTAGCCGCATGGTGTCTTGTAGGTAGGTAGGTATGTATGTATATACATACTCCGTACATACATACTTACCGGTATCAGGCAGCATCGTCGGATGGGCAGTTGTCAAGCAGATCAAACAGCGTGAAGGTGCTTGGATGGCCGAGTGGAGGTTGCGGCAAGCGGGAACGCACATCGAACACTGCAGAAGTTTGAAGTTTGCTTTTCGACAGTCGGCCAACCCTACGACGGTCGACCCCTTACCCTCATCTAATATGGGTGGGTATGAGTGATGCTGATTGGCCATGACTGCTGACCGTTGGCTCAAGGTGGAGCGGTAAGGTACCTTAGGTACCTAGCGCCTGGCGGTTCTACCACGCGGCACCCAAGTACCCCGACCAAGCGAAGCTAGATGGCGCAGAGAACTCCTCATGAACAACAGCCTGTGGCCACTGGCTACCTAGGTATGTACCTAGGTACGTGGCTGCACGTTGACGACATCCAGCAGACCGGCAACGACCCGACCATCCGACGATGAGGCTATGGAACTGGTAGATAACTGCGACGAAGGAGGCTGGGCGATTGGACGATTGAAAAAGCTGGAGCAGGCGGACGAGGCGGATGGGGCATCTGTTCCAGAGCGTCGCATCTTGTTGTTGTAAGACAAACCTGTGCAGCACTGCACATGGGGGTCTCGTCCCTTCCAAGCCGAACCCCGGGGACTAGGTAACAGGCTTCTCACGGCAAGTATACATATGTAGGTATATTCGTGAAGCTGCGACTTGAGTATAGGTATAGGTATGCCATGAGGGCGCTGTGCCAAACAGTGCCGCCAAGTACATACAAAGGTTACAGGTACCTATACCTACATATGTACCTCTCTGTACTGCTTGACAGGCAATAGCCGATGAACATGGCCAACGTGAGGAAAATCACGGCTCGTCGAGGCTGGATTATGCAATGGCATTTCCCCGCGCAGCAGCCCGTTTCTGCCTCGTTGCATTGCTGCATTGTCTTGTTGTACCGCTCGTTTCGATGTTTCTAAATTCTGCCCTACGACCATTGTCCTTCAGTGGAAGGAAAGGCCTTGTTGCATATTGTACCTATGCCATTGCAATGACTTGAGGCTTTGCAGTCGTCGGAGGTGCCGCTTACGAACGATCCCCGCCTAACTTCTCACTTGCAAGTTGCTGATTTGCCTTTTCTTTCCTGCATGGCGTAGGTTCCATCAAGACTCAAGACTCAAGACTCAACGAGCTCCTGGTGTACTCCAGCATTGTGTGTGTACGGAGATATGTACTCCGTACTCCGTAGCAGCTTGTTGCGTATGAGTAGAAGGACTGCTGGTCTGGCTCATCGATTGGGATTCCCGTGCAAGTACATACATATAGGCAAAACGCAAATAGAGTGAGCGAAAACTCGCACTCTCTGGCCCTACTCACCTCCCACCAGAGAGGCTTGGCGACAAATTCGCCGTCTCGCCGTCTCGACGTCTCGACGTCTCCGTAGATACACCAGAAGTCATAAAACGAGCAATGAGCAACGGAAAATGGCACATAGTTTTGGGGTAGGTATCCGTACGGACTCAGGAGTACATATGTAGGTACCTCTTGACGCCTCGATGTTCAATGTTCCCCGTCTTCGGGCCATCAGCCAGCGACCAGGGCAAGGGAAGGAACTGCCCAAAACGAACTGCCAGACTTGCCAAGCCAATTCGAACCCCGAACGAACCAGGCCTCTCCCCTCCCCCGGACGACCCCCACCCACTCACTCTCGGGGTCCCCCATCTGCACCAATCACGCAGCCAGCATCAGGCGCCCGCCGCCCGTCCGGCCCTTTGTCCTTCCAGTCCAGGGCTTTCATTGCCTGGGAGCTTCGGCTAGTGGGTTGGTTGACTGCTGAAAGCCTGAAATGCCCGGCCCTAGGCTCCAGCCGCCTTCTCTCTGCTCTCGAGTCTCCAGCTTCCCTTCCCAAGCTCCTTCCCAGGCCAGCCAAAGCCCCCAAGTCCATGTCCCATGTGCCATGTCTTGCGTCGCACTTGGAGATCGAGAACCGTCCGCCGAGACGACTCTGGATTCTCTGCATTTTTACAATCCGCCGCGCTTCCTTGCCTCGGCCTTCTGATGTTCGCCGTCGCCTCGCCACATCTGATGTCTTCGTTGGCATGTGTCGTCGACGTTGGACGTCTTTCTCTTGTGTCTCCACGCGCTTCCTCCTCGAAACGGAAGCCACCGTGGACCCTACGGAGTAGATTCATTCATTAACCGGAGACGAGAAGCCCCCCTCGCCGAGACCCCTGGTCTGTCTGCTGGTTGACGCCGCTCGTTCTCCAGTCGGTATCCAGTTTCCAAGACGCCTTGGCGAGGCCGACGACGGCCTTTGGACCTTGAGGACGGAGTACGGAGTAATAATACGGGGCGCCTCTGAACCTGGTCCATGGTCCACTGGTCTTTGCGTTCTCGTGCATCTTGTCCCGCATCGCTCACAGCCGTCCTGACTTCTGAGGCACCTTGCTTGAGGTTGCCGTGTACGAAGAGGCGGACTCCGCTCCAGACTTGCTTGCTCTTATAACTTATTATGGATTTGCAATGACACATATGCAGTCTTGCTCCAACAGTCATCGACAGCTTGTTTGGTCAGTAATACCTTGTCCAGTACGTACGTTGCCCACAGCGCCAGGCTCCAGGACTTCAAGTGAAGAGGTGGCAGCCGCCGGTCCTTGTGTGTTTGAAGGGTCGCAGGATCACCCTCCCCCCCCCCCTTCTTCCCGAATGACGAGCACTGACTCGGCCTCATAGCATGCCTACTGCTCAGCTACTTTACTGCATCCAGTGCCACTGTCATCAGGGCAACCTAAACGCACATCTACGCCCACTTCGACGCTTCTCTGCCCATTGTCTTCCGTCTTCTTCTCCTCTCTGAACCCTTTGCCAAAGTAGTCAGAAAGGTACACTATTCCCACCGAGGTTGTGAGCCATGTTGATAGACGGTGAGAAGTACGCTTGTGAGGCCTGCGTTCGCGGCCATCGTGTAAGCAATTGCCAACATTCTGGTAAGTCGCAATGCCTTCAACAACTGTCTCCTATCTGGTGGTGTTTGGCTGCGCCATGGTGCGCCCCTCTGTCACTTTAGAATGCCCACACTACGTGTGTATGTGTCACTGGCAGTCCCTCAAACGAGCGATGCCCTCGATTCTTCTCTGTCTGGTCCGCTGGAGCCCGCACAAAAGGAGGAGGGTGAAAGAAAAGAACAGACAAAGTTAGAGGACGAGAGACGGAGACATTTGTGTTTTCAGGACTCCGATATTAGGCTTCCTTTGTCCGCAATCTCTTCAGACACACAACTGATCAGTTCATCTTGTCTCGTCTAGATCGCCCGCTTCAACATATCAACAAGAAGGGTCGACCCGTGTCGCAATGCAGCCACTGTCGCACGATGCGGAAGTCGCGGTCTGCACATGTCAAGTGTGACTGTGGCGAGAAGACAAGCAAGTGTGCTCATTTGCAGCAGCCTGTGGATGGACACAAGGGTGAGCTTCCACATGATGACTTTTGAATGGGCACTAAGCCCACTCGGCCCCCTTCGTCTTCGGACATGTCTGTTTCTAACTACTTGGCTTTCTCGCAGAGACTTGTTGCTGTAATCATGGTGGCCGCTGCACGTGCGCTTTCAAGAAGGAGCCTTCGCTTGACACAGTTCCCGAGACAGAGACAAATTCTGATCCATTGAACGTGGCCGCCGCACGCCCAAAACCACCCATCAGACGACGACGAGCAAACACGGTTCACTCGGATGGTCTCATGTCTTTTGACTCGCATGGGAATCACAAACCTTCCGCAAAGCACAACAGAGCTGCGTTGAGGTGTGGCCCTTATCAGCTCAACCGGGTCAACTCGACGGCCAGCGCCAGCAGTCTGGGTACCAACTCGGACAACATGATGTACCAGGACGGATCCCTGCGAGAATCTTTCCGTCAGCGATCCCGTGCAGCAACAGCACGCGAACCACGCAGAGTCAAGTCGGAAACGGCTTCGCCGCTCATGTCCAGTGGCAGCTTCACCAACCTGCCCAATCTACCCGGCGGACTGCCACCACTCGACCTGTCGGGCATCGATTACCCCTCTTATGTGGGCAAAACTACATTTGAAATGTTTGGTTCCGGCGTACCTTCGGAAGTTGACGGGCCCATATTCAGCGCTGGCCTCAGTACTACCTCGGTAGACTGGAGCCACTACGACCTGAGCGAGGCAAAGCCGGAGAACTTTGCTCCATCGAGCTATAGCCAAGCAGGAGCCCAAAGCTTCAACGGCATATTCGATTTCGGAAGCGGATCAGAACAGCTGCCTCACCTCGCCAACACGACGTCTACGTCTGGCGAGGTATCAGAGGTCGAAGACTTCATGGGCAACGGTGATGGAGATCTGGATGGTGGTTTTGGCACGGGCAACTTTCTCCGCTCCACGACAAATATAGTCGGAAGTTCGACCGACTTGACCAGCATCGACTATGACAGTTTCTACGGCAAGAATTCTGATAGCAACGTCGCCGTCGGAACCATCTCCATGGTCGAGGAAGACCCAGCTTTTTGGATGCCCAACTACAATGAAGGCATCGCTGCTGTTGACGAAAGTCCTGAACCTATGACGGCAAGCTCTATAAGCACATATTGGGAAATTTGAAATGACTTACGAATTATACGCAAATAGTTTCCTTCTTTCTGTCCGGTTATTTACTTCATACTTGCTTTGGAATTCGCTTCCTCAGACATGACTTCGAGTTACTTGAGCATCCGAAGAATTCCTGTGGAGCACACTGCACATTTGCTCCACCCCACGCCATGAAGGCAATGGATGGATGACAACGGATATTCAGTTTCTCTTCTCTTCTGCCTATCTGTTTTGGGGTTCTTATCCCCGCTGAATTTTTCATTCCTATACGGTGACATGGAATTGGAGACGGTTCTGCAAAGTTGTTGGGACAACATGACGACACGGAGTACGGTGGCGGCACATTTGTTTATTTTTCATCATTGCCTTGTTCTTTCAGGCTGTGCCTGGATTCCTCTGAGAGGTGTCTATACTTGAGCAACTACTATCCGAAGCGTACTCCCTTTCTGCCATTGGATCAATCGGCTTACTCGATGCATGCTCATGCCAGTTTTCGTGTCGTGGATGCGCAAGGAAACATGCACGTATGTGATGGACGATCTGTTGAGTGAAGCACTTGATTGATTTGGATATTTGAAGACATAGCCATCACATAAAAGATACTGGCGTTTGGGAGGACTGTTACTTTTTATATGTGGAAGAGGAACGAGTGAGTGGTGAAGGGCCATGTCAACCACCATGCCCATGGCCAACGTGCCGAAAACCTCTCGTTGCCCCGCTTAACACCACGGACTTGGTATACATACCACATAGATAGACTTTGGCTTTCTCCTCAAACTGGGTAGATGTCTGATGCAGGAAAAAGTGGAATTCATACACATAGAGATGATGTTTGGCGGAATACCTAGAAAGAAAGAAGCGTTTTGGAGGGGCTTTGAATAGAAACCACCAATGGTCTCAAACTACCGCCGTCTCGTCTCATGACTCCTCTTTGTAAACTCGGGTTGACTTGCTTTGAACTTTTGGTGGCCACTGGCTGCGAGTCGCGACAGAGCGCGAGAGCCCCTCCCGCCGCCATCAAACAATCTAGAGGAGCCTAGAGCCCTGAGGAACTGTAGCATCTGTCTAATATCGTAAGTGACTCTCTAAATGAGGGGTCATACAGCCTACAGGAGAGCCTGGAGTCTGGAGAGGGAGGTGCCCAATCCTGAATCCGATTATCCGACGAAGGCCCCCCTCTCCGCCTGCTCTCGTTGGCTCAGTTCAGAAGATAACTTCGTATCTCCTGAGTCCTACCTATTTTTGGGTGACCCCTGCTATGTTATACCGCCCAACTTACGGAGTATATATCAATTGATTCTAGGTATGTATGTATGTACATGGAAGCCCCGGCTGATGAAGGCCCTGTGAGACTGACTGGGGAGGGGGGGGGGAAGGAGATGGAGGGATGGATATGTTGATTTTCCGTGACTCGTGAGTAGGGGAGAAGTCGAGGAAGGGTACGGTAAAAGAGGTATGTATGTACATATATATGTATGTAGGTAGGTGGATGCGTGCCGTGTATATCTTGGGGGGGGGGGCGGCTTCGAGTTCCCTTGTGCCTTGTCGGCTTCGGCCACTGTCTGTCAGTGTTTAAATGCCAGTCAGTGGTGTCGTACCCCGTAGGTAGGTTTGGTCCAGGGTCCTGGAGCGGGAAGCTTTGGGTAGGGTTGTAACGTTTCTGTGGGTGGTGGTGTCAGTGGTGTCTATTTCGGTCGTGAAGGGCTATTCTTCCTCGATTATGTACTCTGCAGACTGTGATTACGTATTCTGTATAACAGTTACGTACATACGGAGTACCTCTTGGTGACGGCGACCTGGAGGCTGGGATACCTGCCTAGTTAACAGAATCCGCTTTGATACATAGGTAGCCATCCTATCAGGCGTTCGTTGATTGGTCCCATCATCACTATTCTTCGCTGTCGGGGCCGCGGGGAGGATCCTGGGCGCGTGATTGCAGAATCCCAAACTATAGAGTATATAGACGGACATGAGGAGACGTGTTGCGGTGCGGGGTGGTACATACATACATAGTATTTACTGTAACAAGGTAGGTACCTAGGTATTTGAGAATGGCGGGGGAAAGATACGGGAGTACATACGTATGTAATGCAAGATATGTATGTTGACAAGAGCCAGAGAGAGGCATAGTGCTTCTACTCCGTACAAAGCTGCAGAGTACGGATACGTAAAATGTGTTTTGAACTTTTGGCTTGGTGCCATCTGCCGGCAGCTGAAGAAACCACGTCCTTCAATCCATCCTCATCGTTCAATGTGACGAAAAGACACTCACTGCAAAGCACCTCATGTTCACAAATCCACCCCCCAGAAAGTGAGCCACCCTCAAGACCAGTTCCGTCTGAATTGTATTGTATTGGAACAGCTTGACGCCGAATTTTCCACTAGCAGCGATATTACTCTGTAGAGGCCAGCCAATGCCATCCATCCGCACATATCCCCAGATCTCATTTCAGAAGACCTACCTAGACTCCATGAAGTCCGTACCTCTAGGCTGTACGGAGTACCTACCTACCTACTCCGTAAGGATGCAAGTCTTTCCCCGCTCTCTCCACAAGGTGCTGGGGCCGGGGGGAGACATCTGATAGCACACACATAATTATAGTTTGCATAGCGTGACACCGTGTGGGCAACACATAGCACATGTCCACAGAGAAGTAGCAATGTACATACCTAGCATAGCCATGACTGAATGGAGGCAGACTGGTTCTTTTGGCCTTTCTTGGGCCTAGGACTTGTTCACTGTTCAGCAGGGAAGAAAAGGGTATGTACACATGGATGAAAATGGGTATGCGTGTGTGTGGCTAAACGTTTTAGACAGGCGGAACGGGATGGGACGGACGGGACGGACGGGACGGGCAAGTAGGTATGTAGGTATGTAGGTATGTAGGTATGTAGGTATGTAGGTATGTAGGTATGTAGGTATGTAGATATGTAGGTATGTAGGTATGTAGGTATGTAGGTCATGTAGGTCATGTTTCAACGACGGATATGGTGCTGTGGATACATCTATTGTTTCAGGAGGGCGAACAGGGAAGGGAGACCACGAGATCTGGACGGCGTGTAGAGAATCGCATCTTGCATGATGATATGTACATACCCATTTCTTGTGATGTGATTGTATGCGGGGATGGAACATATGTCATGTGAGTACCGCGTGCTCTTGCCAAAGTCTGGTACATACATATATGGACGATGTCGTTGCCTTGCCAGACGCTGGTGCAAACATACGCAAACAAGTTGAGCCTCTTCCCATCTGCTGTGTTTTCACATAAGGAGTATAGTATACCTTCCGCTTCGACTCCTATATTGTACACTGCTAGAAATTACAGTACCTTGCGCATCAGCGATGGACGCAGACACCCATCTGCTTTCCATGAGAAAAACACGATTGCCTCTTAGGCACACCCACTGAGGAGATGCACCTAGCCTACTAGGCATTTCACGATGACGCAGCCTCCAGATATCCCGTAGCAAGAGTTGGCCCCGATGGAGCTTCCTCTTTCTTGCCACCTTCGTGCGCTGTCGCCAGGTCGGCAAGATGCTGCAAACCGTGACTGGTAGCTGCATCGGTCCCTTCCACAGACGTTGTCTGGATGATATCCATCAGCTTGTCCCGAACACCGTCCCAGTGTCCTCCGCTAGGCTTCCCCGCAATGTCTTTGATGATGTCCACAATTTCCTCGCGGGTGACGTCAGCCTTAATAAGCTCTCCCAGCGCCATGGTCGCAAGCGAGACAAAGTGATTGATGAGCGGGCTCTTCACCTCGGCGCTGACGGACAATAGATGCGTGACTTCTTTTGTTGGCCACGTAATCTCCTTGGGAGTGACGCTAGGGGTCAGCAGAGTGACTAGCAGACGGCAATGCCAATATGCGAGGTGGATCATGGGATACGCAGCTGCGTCGACGTGAGCAGGTAGATCTTCTCGGAAGTTCTCAATGTAATCGCTCAAGATGGCTGCCATAGGCTGATCGGCGGCCGTTGCGCCGGCTTGCAGTGTTGAAATGACAAACGACACTCTATTCAGCAGTTTGGATAGTCCTATGCGCAGATCTGGTCAGCCATCTAATCTCTTCTTCTTGTTCTCACGTGCTCAACATGGCACAGTACCCCCAACATGACTTGACCAAAATTTGCACTTACGAAGAAGATGGAAGCAAACCTCTCCAACAGTGTTTTCGAGACCCGAAGGAATCACGGCGCTCCTCTCAGGAATTTGGGGCGGGTGTCCCGTCCCTGCAGCTTGCCACCGATCCATCAACACCAACGACCACCAGATCCGAACACAGAGGTGCTCATAGGAATCATTCTCAGAGTTGAGATCAGCAGAAGACAACTTCCACAGTTTCATTGTGTTGGCAAGAGCAACTCCTCTCGCCAGCAAAAAAGGAAGAGTCGAGGCCGCCCTCCAGTCAGCGTCAATAATCAACATCAGCAAGGTTTGGGCGTGTACGATATCTGTCGCACGGCTGCGTGGAGCATCCGTATTCTCCCACTCGTGAAGAATCGAGCTGGCGATTTTCGTATCACCATGGGATGTCTGCCCGACATGGGGCAACGTGTGTGCAAAAGCAGCCCTGACTGCAGGTGACGCCGCAGAAAGTAGGGACTGTAGCTTCAATCTTTCATACGGTAAGATAGGGTATATTGGCTGCACCCGTGTGAGGAAACTGTGTGAGAATGTGAGCATGATGTCTAGTCATGTGATATCGGGCTGTGCAAGTGTGTCTCAGTTGTGAACACACGAAATAACATACTGTTGGTAGGCCTCCTCATCTATTTCTATCTTCTCATCGACATCTTCCGTCCTGGCGCTCGTATGATGAGCCGGCTCTCTCGCCGAGGCCTCGTCAGCATTGATGGGAATCGCCGAAGGTGCTAGTGAAGCATGGCCATATTCGTGATCCCCGGAGCCCTCTGCCATCAACGCCGGCTGGTTAGTGCGAGGTTCCGACCCCCATGACGTTTGTCGAACCGGCAAAGTTGCTGGCAATTCCCGACTAGATATGCTGGAGAATGGGCGTTTTCGAGTTGTGGCTTCGGCACCGTTACTAGGCCGCGAACGATCTGTTGTGAATAGTCTTTCAATGTCGTCTTGGCTGAGATTGCCATCAGACTCGAGTTTGTTCTCGATACTGTGGATTCGATCCGCGAGTTCCTTGATATAGCTGCGATCCAGCGTTAGTTTTATTTCGTCAAGGCCTGTGTAAGTGAGAGGCAGTATTGTGTTTACCCCTTGCTTGGACCACGTTTCTGAGGCACCCGGCTGAATAAACACGGAATGCTAGCCCTTGCACAGCTCGAACAAGGTGGATCCCCCGTATCGGATTGCGCGTCACACTTGATCTTCTTCCTTCTACACTCATCGCAGGCGCGAGACACCTTTGATCTTTTCCGCGGAGGGACATCGTCCCCTATCGAGTACTGCTGTGGCGCAGGTGGCTCTATAGGCGCTGCCATCTGATGCTGCACCATCGGGTCCGTTGTAGGGGCCTCTTGGATATATGGAGAACTGCCATGTTGACCAGGAGGATCGGGATGCGTATGCGGATGTGGAATCATGTCGCGCAAATTCGCGTCGTCTACGCTCATGCTGGGATCGGTTGCTGGCATCATGGAGGTGCCTGCCAAGCCTTGTCCCAATTGAGCAGCAAGTTGAAGCTCCTCCAAGTTGGCTGGTCGAGAGATATGGTTATTATGAGGTGAACTGGCCTGTTGCGTTGCCATTGTCGCCTGCTCATGCTCTTCAACCACCTGTACTTCTGTCATCTGCGCCTCTGGTGGGCCATGCTGTTCTGTCTTGGAGTGGTAGAAAGGTCCCGCGTCCATTGGTTCCGCTCCAGGAGACGGGTATGTCAGTTCCGAGGCCTCTTCTGCCTCTCCTTCACGACCGACTCTCATCGTAACAGATTGCGCGAGGTGTCGAGATGAAGGGGTCGGCTGTGGCCTGTTGTGATGGCTGTTGTGATGGTTGGTTTGGAGGAGCACGGATTCCCGTGGGTTTTCACGGACGGGTAGACTGCGCTCAAATCGATCGGAACATCGGAGGCGAGAGCAGAGAAAGGGGGAGCAAAGGACGCCGTCGTCGCCCAAGCTTATGCGCTCGAGGAGGCTCGTCTAAGTAGACAGAAGGCATTGTTAGCAGCTTCGGGCAAGGAGGAGCTGCTTCCACAACGGAAAGCAAAGTGAGGTTCTCGGCGCGACAGCACTTTGCGCTGCATTCCATGGTTGAATAATGATGTGCTGTGAACAAGCAAGAAGGCAGGGATGCGAACGACTTACAGCTCCCAACGGGCTATGTCTGGATCGGATGATGATAAATGCGATGGCCCCGTTGCGCGCGCTCAACGGAATAGGAAGAACTCGGCGCCGCGGTACAGAGAGGTAGCTTGTGGGTGTTTTTGAACTTCCCCTTGAGAATTGCGCCTCGGAAGGTGGAAGAATTTTCCGGAGGTCGACGGCAAATCCCCGGCGCTCGTACCAGATGCGTCACGACTCACGCGTGGGTAGGGTGTGCTGACTCAGCAATCCACTTATCTGTGCCAAGGCCCAAGAGTCAAGAGTCAAAGACAAACCGCAACCAGACCAAGTGTCACGGACCCATGATCTGGGCTGTAGCCTTGTGTGTAACATACCTACCGGTGAACCGTGGTCCGTGATTGTCGCCGTCCGGAATGCCAAACATGAGAAAATCATATCAAGGCTGTCACCTCTGCTGATGTGAGTGGGGCACACGGGCTACTCTGGCCCAGGCACATTTACCTACTGGTAAGTCAGACAACTCAAATACATCTTTCTCAATTGAACGGTGTTGGGCGGGCGGTTTCCGGAGTTGCCCTACCTCTGCATCAACATGCCCGTCCTGTCCATCCTCTCTCGACATGGACATTGTTGCCTTACAAAATTGGGCGTACATCTCAGAGTTACCTGATGAACTTGGCCCGATTCGCAGCTTTCTCCAGGTCTACAGTAAAATACCTGCTGACGACATCGACTATCATATCCGTCGAGTGGTATGTTTCGATATTCCCAACTCTCGCCGTCGTTACGAGATCGGTCGATTGAGCTTATTACTGACCCCTGTCCGTTAAAGCGCGAAGATGCATGGAAGTCAACACGATACCCGTGTATCGGGAGGTGGAACTTTTTGCGTCTTACCAAGCAAAATGATCCGTACTATCAGCAGGTGCTCTTTAGGCTCAAATTGAACGGCTCCAGTGATGCTTTTCTCGACGTCGGCTGCTGTGTTGGACAAGTTCTCCGTCAGCTTCGGCACGATGGTGTTCAAGGGTCTCAGTTGTTCGGAACAGATGTCCATTCCAAATTCGTCGATATTGGCTACGATCTATTCCAGGATCATGACAGTATCGGCGCCACGTTTGTAGTGGGCGATATGCTGGACCCTGAGGATGCCCAACTAGATGTCTTGTCGCGCAAGGTGACCATCATATACGCCGGCAGCTTCTTCCATCTATTCAACTGGTCTCAGCAGCTGTGTGTAGGTAGACGCTTGGTTGGGTTCTTGAAAGAAGGCACCAAGAATGCCCTCATCTATGGCCGGCATATTGGCACCGTGAAACCGGCTGAGCCAGCTACGAGTACTGATGCGCCGCCTTATCTTCATGACAAGGATAGTTTTCAGCGGCTCTGGCGCGAAATCGGCGACTCGACGAGGACAAATTGGGTCGTGGAAGTCGAGCCTGCTGGCGAGATCTTGGAAGCTTTCCAGTTCAAGAAGGGTGTCAGGACCCAAGTCGTCAATTTCATAGTGTACCAAATTTTCTGAGCAGCAAGTTTTCATTTTCCTATCGTTTCGAACGAGGCGTAGCAGAGCCTTGCCATTTACACGCAATCTTCGACTATGTAGTGACATGTCAGGTACGCTACGTACGCGATTCGTGTTCCACATGATGACAAAACACTGGCAGTATTGTCGACTATTCGTGGGCCGTAAAAAGATTTCAAGTGGTTGGGGCATCTATTTATCAACGATGCACGGCCATCACGATAACTTGAACGACTTGCACCATGTTCATGTCATTGATTGTTGCATACTACATAATCAACTCCTTTATACATATGTATATACTTGCACGTGTCATTCATCATGATCGCGTTCCGGAAAGGGACTCGAGGGTGAGGTGCGACGCGACCGGCGAAATGGATCCCAGCCCCAGGGTAGGTACGCAGGTACATGTGTAGGTAGGCAGGAAATCTAACCCAGTGACCACTGACTGTCTCCCCCATCGAATCAGTGCGCAGCATTCACGTCCAACCATTAAAAGCGGCCCGAGGCACCTGCCACCAGATCAAGAACTGACCGCACGATTCCTGAGACGCAGCAATCGCGGTGCCCAGGAGCTCGGAAAGCAGTCTCACGAAATCGTCATCTAATACGTTGGGCTCATGCGGATAATGACAAGTCTGCAACAATGGATGGAGACTGGGATGAGGTCAGTACAGGAGCAGCCACGAAGCTTTGCTACAGTCCTTCATTCGAGTGTTCTTGACTTCTTAGTTCTGACGATGCTCATTTTCCTTGTCTTCATTGCCTTTTCAGAATTGCAATTCACTCGACATTCTTGCTGACTTCTTATTCCCTGGATTAGGTCGCCCGCATTCCGTTCCCGCCTCCGGGCGTCCACGCGCTGGCGACGCCCGTAACTACTATGGCATTTGACAATTCCCAAGAGCTCCTTTGGACCGGAAACGATTATGTAGGCACAAAAAACAGATAGGACTTGTACGGATGTTTCAATGAGTTCTGACAGGCGATTCAAGGGCCGTGTTACCTCTTTCCTCAGCACCGAGCTGCAGCGCTACACCTCCTTCAAAGCGCACGTGGCTGCTGACGGACCTGTCCGACAAATCCTGGTCAATGAGAAGGGAGTTATAGCTCTGGGCTCTAAGAATATTCACATGGCACTGAGGAGGGGAATACCAATATGGCATCTTAGGTACGTCCGTCACTCACGTTGTCTGCTTCAGGCCATGTAAGCTGATGGAATGATACTCGATCACAGACATGACAGCATAAAGGACCTTCGATGCATGAGTTTTACCTCCAAAGGGACCACTGAACTGCTTGCTGCTGGACTGCAAGAAACAATGCTAGTCATTGACCTTAATAAGGGTGAGGTCATGAAGCAGGTCTGTTTTCATCTTGCCATGCCCCAACTCCTAACTATTCCTCTGACTCGCAGGCACCTCAGATCGCAACCGAGCATCAATATTCCATCATGAAGCGGGGGCGTTATATATGCGCAGCAACAAAAAGCGGCATCGTCAATCTCTTGGATCCGGTAACCTTCGCCGTTATTAAGTCCTGGCATGCGCATTCGGCATTAATCAACGACATGGATGCCCAACACGATTTTATTGTCACCTGCGGATATTCGCTTCGACAAGGCCAAACGTATATGCTGGATCCATTCTTGAACGTGTTTGATATAAAGAAGATGTCGTCCATGTCGCCAATACCATTCCCTGCCGGAGCAGCATATGTCCGCATGCATCCCAGAATGCTCACGACCAGTATTATAGTCTCTCAGTCGGGCCAGATGCACGTGGTTGATCTTATGAATCCCAACACAAGCAACGTGCGACAAGCTAACGTCATGAACTATTTGAGCATGTTTGAAATTGCTCCGTCTGGGGAAGCAATAGCATTGGCAGAAGCAGATTGTCACATACATCTATGGGGGTCGCCATCGAAGATGCATTTTGTCGATCTTCCGGCGCCCGTAGAGTTTGCGAGCCCAGATGATCACGTCGCAGCGCTGGAATGGAATGAGGAAACGTAAGCCATGTGATTGTCACGCGAATGCCAGCTGGCTGAGTAAGGCCTGAAACTGATTGTGGTTCGGATTTTGTAGGCCCTTGAACTCCGTCGGCATTCCCTATTACAGAGAAGTCCTCGCGTCTGCATGGCCAGATGCGGTATCGGATGTTGGCGCTCCTCCAGTCAAATTCGAACCCCAATTCCTCGCTAGCCTCAAATCTACAGAATTTGGATCATATGGACGTAACACGCGTGGACTTCGGAGAAATCAAGCAGAAGAAACTCGCAACAGCAATAGAGGAGAAAATACAGGCTTGAAAGCACCAAAGTTTTTGAGCGAAAAGGCTCGTGAGTTCGCGATATCTGAGTCGAGGAGCCAAGACGACGACACAGATGATGCTTCCACTCCGACAAGCGATCATGAGTTTGAAGGCAAGAATTCAGACATCCCAGTCATGTACCGAAACGTCGAAATTAAATACAGCAAGTTCGGCGTGGATGACTTTGACTTTGGTTACTACAATAAGACTCGCTACTCCGGACTGGAAACGCACATTTCCAATTCATACGCCAACTCACTCCTACAAATTATGCATTTTACCCCTTTGATACGAAATCTAGCCTTGCAACATGCCGCTACGGCTTGTCTGAGTGAAATTTGCTTGCTGTGCGAGCTTGGCTTTCTTTTTGATATGCTGCAGAAGGCCGACGGCTCCATTTGTCAGGCAACAAACCTGCTCAAGGCATTGAGTAGTCATCCCGAAGGTATGCTGGGTATTTCGTCAACTTGAACTCTCTCTCAACCAGCAAGTTTTTTACTGATTTCTCTCAAGCTGGACCTATGGGCCTCCTCGAAGAAGACCCTCGCAGCACGTCACTGAATCTTATGCTCCAAAGTCTTACCCGATTCTTCTTGAACAAGATTGTCACGGATTACGAGAGCGTGTCGCCGGCATCGTCTGCCATGGAACAGGTATGCAACGGTAGAACGAACAGGTTGGTATATGCCGAAGCTGACAATCTGTTGCGTAGGTCCTTGCCACGTCAGCAACAAGTCTGATCCGATGCACGAATTGCCGAAGCGAATACACCAGACCAGGTTCCACTTATGTTAATGACCTGCTATATCCTCCCTTTGTCAGTTACGGTCCTTAGCCTTTGCATCTATCATTGATACCATGACCGACTTTGTCACTGACATGTTGCGACTTTCCATTAGAAACCCTCTGGACGTAGTGCCAAGACACCGCGGGTCACTTTCTCTCAGGTTTTAAAGGGCAGCATAGAGAGAGAGACTACTTCTAAGGGATGGTGTAGTCGATGTCAACGCTATCAGACGATAGCGGCGAGGAAGACTATTCACAGTCTACCAGCAGTCTTGATGCTGAATACGCGAATCACAAGCCACGAAAATAGGATGCTGTGGTCTACTCCTGGTTGGCTGCCAGAGGAAATAGGCATCATTGTTGAGCAAGGCCAATTTTTCTGTTACGAAGGCGAAGACTTGCAGCTTCATCTGCAGCGAGGCATGCACAACATTACCGTCTACTCAGTCATTGGAATGGCAATCAACATCGAGAACGGGCCAACACAAAAGCCCCATTTAGTGTCTATGGTCAATGGTACGTAAAATTTGCAGAGGATATGGCCGCCGCCATTACCAGCTTGCCCGCTCACACACATATACACAGTTGCGCACGCTGAGCCACAGGCTTCCCAGCAGAGTCAATGGCATTTATTCAATGACTTCCTGGTGCGGTCTGTCAGTGCAGAAGAAGCACTCACATTCAATACGTCGTGGAAAGTGCCTACAGTCATTGCGTTTCAGATCAAGGAGGCGAACAACAAGATCGACACGACTTGGAAACAGCACTTAGATATCTCTATACTTTATCATGACTTACAGTATGTCCTCTTCTTCCACACGCCACACAGGTTTGCACGAGTCACGCTTTTCGTCAACACTTTTCTGATTCTCCTTTTTTTCTCGTATTCTTCCCTTCTCCAACACTGTGCGACTCACTCGATTCTAGTTCCAACTCCAATTCACAAAACAAAACATACGAAGTTCTCAACGCCCAGACGGAACGTCCTGGACCCGACACCATAGTAGCCTTGGACACAGAATTTGTCGCCATACGCCAGCCCGAAATCGAAATGAACTCTGATGGCGAGCGAGAGACCATTCGCCCGATAGTTTATGCTCTTGCCCGCACGTCTGTCGTTCGCGGACAAGGGGAGAATGCAGGCCTCCCTTTTATAGACGACTACATTGCCATCCAAGAACCCATTGTCGACTACCTTACCTCGTACTCCGGCATCACTCGACAAGATCTCGACCCGCGACTTTCCAAACACAGCCTCCTCCCGCTGAAACTGGCCTACAAAAAGCTCTGGGTGCTCCTAAACCTAGGCTGTAAGTTCTTGGGACACGGCCTCAAGCAAGATTTCCGCGTCATCAATATTCACGTGCCCAAGTCCCAAATTATCGACACGATCGACCTCTTCTTCTTGAAGACTCGGTTGCGTAAGCTCTCTCTCGCCTTTTTGGCGTGGTATCTCCTCAAAGAGGACATTCAGCTAGAAACACACGACTCGATTGAAGACTCGAGAACTGCCCTCAAACTCTATAGAAAATATTTGGAATTTTCCGACGCGGGCATCCTGGAGACCATGTTGCAGGACATTTATCGCGCAGGACGAGAAGTCAACTTCAAACCGCCCAGCCGACTTGACGTGGGCGGACAAAGGATCGACACGCCGCCTTTACCGCTCGTAGAGGGAGGCGCCGCGGCAGGAGCCCCTAGTACGCCCGTGAGAAAAATCATTGGCATGGCGCCGGGGAGTGGATTCCGGGGAGCGAGCTGGACGCCTGGCAAGTCACCCTTGCGTTGAGGCAACACACCGGAACTCATCTATGAGATATGCCCTGTTGTTGGATGAGGCCTTTTGAATAAATTTAACTGCCTTTATGAGATTCTATCATCTTGGGCTCTTCCTTGTTCTGTCCCAGTACACCCAGGCCACTTTGTCTTTAATTTTTGAAATTATCATGTCATTTCAATTGGTGATTGTAACGAGTAAGAAAGAAATATGTATGAAAATCAAAAAAAAAGGGTATGGACCCGTTTGCACCCCACGATTCCATCTCGCTTTGAATTCTTACCACCGCATTGTCCCCTTTTCGCTACAGAGTGGTAAGAAGGAGAAACGATTGTAACCTTGTCGTCTTGACGAAAAGGGTTGTTCCAACGCAGTGTGGAAACCCCCTCCTTCACCCTTCACCCCCACCAGCGTCGCTTTGAACAATTGGAAAGATGAGGAAAACCTGCCAAGGCGACAGAAACAACAAGAACATTAAATTTTAAGATATTGGAACGCCAACCCTTTTTCTCCTCGATGCTTACAATAAAAGACTCGATCGATGTAGGATGAAGCAGAACCCTGGAATTGATTGGAAGCTCAAATGAGACGGGACATGCATAATATGAGGGAAGAGAAGCGAAAAAAGAAGAAGAAGAAAAGTGGTGCGAATGGGCTTCTCATCAGATCTGTTATCGCGATGAGATTTGAGAAAATTGACTTCGGTTTTGAATAGCGCCAAAGCCAATGGATTCCATGCCTCTAGTGCCTTAATTACCAGCCATACATTGCGAGATGGCATCCAGTGCGGTAGGTGAAGCCAGTAGAATGATTATATCGTCTTCTTGCAAAGAACACGAGAGTGGTAGAATGGAGGCCTATAACCTGATATATGGCGAGGACTGATATCTGCAAGAATTGTGGCACCTGCTCATGTTATTGTCGTTCAGCTGACGATGGGGCTGATGACGCCTGTCTTTCTTGCTCAGCGGAGCCTATGGAGATCATAAAAGACTTGATGCCTCTATGGAGAGGAGACACAGCACAGGTGGCAGAACGAGACAAGTGATGAGGTTGGGCATCGACGGCGTGAAACATGTTTTATTTAGGCCGTGAGTTGCGCTGGCGGGAGTCCTCTTGACTCTTAGTCATTGTCTAGCGTCGTCTTGCTACTCTATAGCCCCGATTCGCCATTAGGTGAAACATCCATAGAGCTGGCATTTTTAGGTGTCCGTTGTTGACGGAGCCGAGCGTTGCCGCTGCGAAGCCGTCTTCGTCCAGTCGTAGCAGGTGATTCGTCGTCATCGTCGTACGCGGCCGCCTGCGCAGCATGGAGTCGCGCTTCGTCCAGGTCGCTGACATCACTTGGCCGGTCTCGCAGCCATTGCATGCGCGGACCGGACCGAGCTCGCTCTGATACCCGGAAGCCATAGATTTTGGGCTGGTAGACGTGACCGGGACCTAGACCGGGGCCGATGTTTCGGGCGTACATGCCATTGACCAGAGGCTCGTCGTTGGGAACTCGTGATGTTGACATGCTGAACAGCACTTCCGTACCCCGTTTCGTCAGATCGTATTCGGGAAAGGTGAGCAGAAAGAGCGCGCCAAACGTGCGGCCGAAGAAGGCGCCGTCGACGGTTTGGAAACGGCTGTTGGGGGGAACGTATACGTCCAGACAAGACGGGCAGAACAGCTTGACCGTGTCTTCGCCAGGAATGTCTGATAAGCCGACGGGCAGGGTCCTGGCCTGTTCGCAATTTGTTCGTGGGCAGCAGCCGAAATGGCCCGCCTCGTACTTTTGACTCATCTGTTGAATGCCCACACGAGAACATATGAAACGCTGATGAATGAGGCCGTATAGCATTTCCGCAGACGATTCAATAACAGAAAGATCGCTAGCCATTCTGCTGTGACGCCGTCGGCCCCCCATGCGCCCTTGACCTTCGCCAAGGCCAGACTCATTGTCATCATCTTCTTCTTCTTCCTCGTCTACATCGATGTCCTCTTCAGGTTCCACGTCCAAAATCATCTGCCGGCAGGGGAGGAGAGAGAAAGAGAAGAACGAATTAGCGGATTACTCAGTGAGGCGGAACACGGTCTTCTCTTGCAAGGCAAGGGAAACAAGAAGGAATGAGAACCGCCAAAACATACCTCTAATGCTTCTTTGTACATGGCGACTTGTATTTGCAGACCCGTCAGATTGAAATCATCCTCGATGAACTCTTCCGTCACCTCGGCGAAGTATTCATGACCTAACAGGGCGCAAAAGCTGGAGACCCAGTTTTCGGGCGCGCCGGAATCTGAAGACATGGCGACGACGGAACCGAGACGGCCTGATGTCTCGTCGAACGCGGGTTGAGATATTTCCGTTACAGATTCGGTACGCGGTACACCTTGCGGCACAACTTGTCGTGGAGGGGCACACTGTCGAGACTCGATGGGCCGCAAAAGCTCGTCAGGGTCGAGGTGGAGTTCCGACTTCCGAGTGGTTGGGCGGCGCGCGTCCCGCAGATGAGCAGGCAGATAGATGAGAGTCGGGCAGCGCGATTGGTAAACGATGAGGAAGACTGATGGCCGTGAAGTCCGTATCGGAGACGATTAAGCAGTTGAAATTCCACAGTGCGAAGCGAGTAAGGTTGCGTTGATGCTGCGGGCGGAAGAGCTGTGATTTGATAAAACTGGTGCGTGCGCCTCGTGAATCCGAAATCGTGTTGAGCGAGGGAAGGGGTATTGTAGTTCAAATCTGACCAATAGCCGACGCGCCCACTGCTGAGAGGTCCTAAAACGCTAAGCGGTGAAACTGGGCAAGAAGCATTACTGAGTCCTGATGAGGTGAATTACACAAACTGTTCTGGAAGTCATGATGAGGATTTATTTACAGACCAGACATGATCGCAATCCGTCAAATAACATAAATACTCCAAGGCATCAAACCAATACATAACTAAATAATCGCATCGCATCAAATGCTTACATCGTAATTCTGACACGTCCCCGCCGCCGCTTGGGTGGGCGTCGGCGCCTGGTTTTGCCGCTCCAGAAACCGCCTTCAAAACCTCTCGAAACTCTCTTCCATCGCGGTCCGAACAGCCATGGCTTTGCCGCTCAACTTGGTTGCAAGAACCCAAGGACCTCAAGTCTCTCGTTCATGGGCATACGCCAAGAAAAAGACACTGGTGCCCTTTCTCACATGGCGTCGCCCACTACACACCGCGCAGCAGAGGCGGCACTCTCTGCCATCTGTCGACATTGCAAAGCCATGCCCGGAAGGAAATTCAGACATTCAAGCTTTCCAGCAGACAGCCTTCATTCCAGAGAAACCTCTGTTATTTCCTAGAGGGGCAGGCTCCCCTGCGAATCACTTGACTGCCTCCTCCTTCATTGTTCCATTGCCATTCAGGGAGGATGTGAAGTGGCCTTTCCCCTACGAGCTCATCAGGGGGCCCAGAGAGCAAGACTTGATATCCAGTTTCCGCGATTTCCTTTGGGATAGCGACGACCGTACGGATCGGGATATGGCAGATATGCTCCGGTCAGCTGTCAACGAAAGCCCGGACCTCGATTTCTATCAGCTATACGCTCCATATCAGCTACTTGTCAAGGCTCTCGAGTTTAACCTGGCGCGTGATGCAGCCGTCCGAGATCCACTCCAGTTATATATTGCGCAATGTCCTCTCTCAGATCTGCCTCTCTCACTGCAAGAAAAACTCACAGCACCCGAGCTGGTAATGCGCGCCGGGAAAGGTGACATCTATAGCTCATCAATCTGGCTAGGTACTGAGCCTACCTATACGCCATTGCACAGAGACCCCAATCCGAACCTGTTTTGCCAAATGTGGAGGCAAAAGGTCGTGAGGCTTCTGCCTCCTTCTACAGGCGACAGAGTGTTCTTCGAGGTTCAGCAGCAGATCCAACAGCAGGGGAACAGCCGCATCAGGACTGCTGAGATGATGCAAGGGAAAGAAAGGCTTGCTCTACACGATGCGATATGGGAGAATGACGCGCCACCCGACAGCATGTGCGAGGCCGAGCTAGATGCTGGCGATGCTCTCTTCATCCCAGAAGGCTGGTGGCATTCGGTGAAAAGCATGGAGTCGGACGGACTTCTCAATGTTTCTGTGAATTGGTGGTTTAGATAAGCCGGATGCTGCAATGCCAAAGTCTCCATTCCTGCGTCTAGATACATATCCTAGGTATCATATGGCTGCAATTTTACATGAATGTTTTCCAATTACGGTGGTGTAGGTATACATGTACTTAGGTAGGTACTGTAGGAGGTAGCTTTTCATGTTGTTCTCGAAAACACACAGTGTGGAATCCCCTCGTGGGGACACCGTGGCAGCCCCCTCGATCCAGCCTTCTTCGTTGAAGTTCGCGCGTCATGGTAGTGGGGGCATGAATTTTCTCAACCTCCACCCAAAGCAACTCAGCCGGGGCTCAAGAGACCATTTTGCCGCCCAAAAGCCTGCCCAACACCAACGATAACGAGGCAACACCTATTACGGAGTACTCTTCGTTGTCCAGCCCACACCGAGGTTCGAGCTCATCATCTAAGAGCCCATCAGGCAGCGAACCTCTCTTCCAGGAATCCAGTACCAACGAGGGGGTAATACCTACTTCAATCGGTCGGTCGGTCTTTGCGCCATCTTCCCCCTCCTTCTCAACGAGCACAACAATCACATCGGATCACGCATCGTTGCAGTCATTCCCTCGCAGCCCGTCGATATGTCGAACCTCAATTCTTGGGAAGACGATCCCTCCGCTCAGGACGAAAACTTGTCGCGGAGAGCTCAGCAACAGCTCAACGTGAATCCAGGCCAACAGGCCGCCCAGAGCGGATTTCGACCCAGCGTCGCTTCCTTCCAGCCCACTGCTCAAACATTCCAACCTGGCCAAGCATATGGCGGTGGCTTTCCGAACCAGTACCAGCAGCAGCAGTACTATCAACAAGGCTACTACCCTCAATATGGCGGCGGGCAGCAGCAGGGCTTCAACCAGTACAACCAAACTCCCGGATACGGTGGTGGATACAATCAAGGCTACAATGCCCAGCAGGGTTATGGTACGAAACAGTCACGCAGCTATGCTACCTTGAGGCGAAAACTCGAGGCACAGACGATTTGGACTAATCTGGTGTGTGTCTAGGGGGAGGTTATCCTCAGCATGCTCAGCAACAGCAACCTCCTGCGCAATCCGCTGCCCCTACTACCCCTGCCGCCACTGCCGCTCCCCCCGCTGTAAATGCAAACGCTGATGCTGATGCTAATGCTGATGCTAATGCTGATGCTGATGCAGCCGCGGCCCCAGCTGCTCCCAAGGTGCTGACCCAGGAAGGTGGCCCAAAGGTTCTGAGCATCGGGGGCGACGCCCCGAAACCCAAGGCCAAGGTCCTGTCGATTGGAGGTCCTGCGCCAGCCAAGGAAGACGCAAAGCCCGAAGCCAAGGCCGAACCGACGGACAAGCCTGAGGACGGACAGAAAGCCGCGGCGGCCAAGGCTATCGAGAAGACTGGCGAGAAGGCTGGCAAGGCTGCCTCGGGCAAGGCTTCTGGCCAGAGCTCACCGACACCCTCGGGAAGATCGAGCCCTTCTGCTGGAGCTGTCGACAAGAAGACTCAACGTGAGATTGATGCTGTGGCTAAGGAACAGACAGCCGACGTTGATGAAGCAACGCTCAAGGAAGTCTACGGAAAGGAGCATGTCAACATCATTTTCATCGGCCACGTCGACGCCGGTAAATCTACCCTAGGAGGCTCTATCCTCTGGACTACGGGCATGGTGGACGAACGAACCATGGACAAGTACAAGAGAGAGGCCAAGGATCTGGGCAGAGAGTCGTGGTATCTGTCATGGGTCATGGACTTGACCAAGGAAGAGCGTACCAAGGGCAAAACTGTCGAAGTTGGCCGTGGCTTCTTCGAGACGGAGAAGCGCAGATACAGTATTCTGGATGCTCCTGGCCACAAGACATATGTACCCAACATGATTGGTGGTGCTTCGCAGGCGGATGTCGGCATCTTGGTCATCTCGGCTCGCAAGGGAGAATACGAGACTGGGTTTGAACGTGGAGGCCAGACGCGTGAGCACGCTATGCTGGCAAAGACGCAGGGTGTGAACAAGCTGATTGTTGCCATCAACAAGATGGACGACACCACGGTGGAGTGGTCGCAAGAGCGTTACAACGAATGCACGACCAAGCTGTCTCAATTCTTGAAGGGCACTGGCTACAACCTCAAGACGGATGTTTTCTTTATGCCTGTTGCCGCGCAATCGTCATTGAATATCAAGGACCGACTACCCGAGGGGCTTGCACCCTGGTGGAGCGGCCCGTCATTGCTGGAGTATTTGGACGGTATGAACGCCCTTGAGCGTAAGCTCAACGCGCCATTCATGATGCCCGTCAATGCCAAATACCGAGACATGGGTACCATGTGCGACGGCAAGATCGAGGCTGGTGTGGTCAAGAAGGGCATGTCGCTCGTCTTGATGCCTCGCAAACAGGCAGTCGAGGTGTCAGCACTCTACGGCGAGCAGGAAGAGGAGGTGCCTATCCTGCAATGCGGTGACCAAGTCCGAATGCGTCTCAAGGGAGTGGAGGAGGAAGATATTTTGCCAGGGTTCGTGCTGTGCTCGCCCAAGAGATTGGTGCACTGTGTGGCCGAGTTTGAGGCACAGATTCGCATCCTGGATCTCAAGACCATCCTATCGTCGGGCTTCAACTGCGTTCTTCATGTGCACTCGGCCATTGAAGAAGTCACGTTTGCTGCTCTTCTGCACAAGCTGCAAAAGGGCACCAACCGGAAGAGCAAGGCGCCGCCAACACATGCCAAGAAGGGAGACAGCATTATTGCACGAATGCAAGTCATTGGCGGAGCTGGCTCAGTGTGTGTGGAAAAGTTTGAGGATTACCCCCAGATGGGCCGATTCACGCTCCGTGATCAGGTACGTTACAAGGTTTTCTTCCTGCCTCGAATTCGTGCAACGGGAAGGGACGGGCGGAAAAATGAAGAGCGGAAAAAAACAAAGCTCCTGCTAACTCTCTACGTAGGGACAAACCATTGCTATTGGTAAAATCACCAGGCTCATCACACAAGATGAATAAATCCTCCAATCTGCCACGACAAATCGGGGTAACGAAGTGATGGGAGGCAGCAATTCTGTTGCATGGCCGGAAGTGGCGATATCATTGGGAGGGCGATATCCTCGGGAGGAGGGCTAGTGTCGGGTTACCATGTGAGACGTACAAGTCGACGTGGAAGAAGGACCAGCTGTCACATTGACGACGAAAAAAGGAGGCCGATTCGCAAGGAATGACGTAGCACGAGAAAAGGACGGACCTGTTTTACGGAGACCTCGTTCCAGATGGGCACGAACCGAAAGACGCCCACGTCGTAGATAAGCCAGATATAGATGAGAAAAGAAAGACGCCCAAAAGAGTAGAGATGAGATGTAAATGAGGATCGTTATCGGATACATACCTACAAGATGAGAAGGCGCAGGCGCAATGCACGGGTGACATGCAGCTACCTAGATGGTGCTTGGTGAGCCTCCAACCGACACTGAGATTGATATTGAAGCCTGATTGATACAGCACCTCTGCCTAAAACGAGAGGAAATACTGTACATATGTAGCTGGGTATGTACTCCGTACATACGTGATATGATGTACCTACAGGTAGCAAAGTGAGCAGCAACAGCACAGGCAGCCGATATGCCGAGGATGCTTGTTCTCGGGCACTGCGGTCAGACAAACGCCGGGCGGACACGGAACGGCGTGCTATGCTATGTAGCTCAGGAGTCAGGACAGGGCCAGAATCGACGCGGGACAATAAGATACCTCAGAATTCGGCGCGATCAACACTTTTGGTTCGAATTATGTATGCATCTCTTGTGTTTTATTAGTACCTATCTGGTATACCATATTGTCTACTATGCTTGTACTCCGTAATCTTGTGTCGACGCCCATGCCATCTTCAATTTGCAATTAATCACGTGGATTACATTCCTTACATATTCTCCCGCATTCATATGTGCTTCCAGACTTCTCACGAGTCACATGCCTAGGTTAGGTACTCCCGAGTCACGCCAGAACCCCCCACAAGCTCTGAACCGACAGCGGTATGAACCACTAGGTACTAGGTACCTACCTAATGTTAGGCGCCTGTAGGCTGTGTAGATATGGATATGATCATATGTACATACTGTACCTACAGCGGTCCCGCAAACACCACACACGCCGCCATGACACACAGCTTGCGCATCCTGACGGCATCAAACAATGCCAGCCAGCCAGCCAGCCAGCCAGGGGAGGCCCCTCCAAGTTTTGGGGGGTGGCCGGCCAACACAAACCCGGGGTAAAGCGACCAAAACCCCCCTTCCCCCACAAAAGACACATCGATTGGGAAAATCCGAAGGCCTAGACTAAGGTACGTATGTATATACATACCTATGTACAATGATACATACTACCTAATGTAGGTAGGTACGGTAGGCATGTACGAGAATGAACCGGGAGATGGCTCAATATTTCAGGGACAGCAAATTGCCTTGTTCGTCGGGGGAATTCTATTTTCGTCGTTTTGTATAGGTAGGTGGTACCTAGGTATGTTACATGTATGGACTCTGTACGGAGTACATGAACTAGGTGCTTTGCCTATTCTGGGGGGTATCAATTCACATGGAAATGGATGAGGGTGGCCGAGAGTGAGAGTTGGAGGGGCCCCAGGGGCCAGGAAGGAGCTTGGAAGCCTTGGAAGTTGAAAAATGTTTACCGTTTGGGCAAACACGGGGAACGGGTAATTGCGAGTGAGGTAGGGGTTTGTCGCGGGGGGAAAGTGATCGCGTGCGCTAATGAATGTACCTAAGGTAGGTATGTATACATTAGGTACCTCTAGCTACAAGTACATATGTACCTATGTTCACAGGCAGAATTGAAGAATGGGAGACAGACAGGGAGAACAAAGAATAGAGAGAAGAAACTGGAGGCAAGAGAAATAAAGCAGAAAAGTAAGGCAGACGAGAGCATTGATGATACTGATACCGATATTGATCATGGATGATATCGACGGTGCTGATGCTGACGATTGAAGCGAATAGGTACATACATAGGTACACTGGCCAGTGGCAATGATAGCAACAGGTACCTACCTAAACTTTACATGATGATGAATACCTATATACATACAGGTACCTACAATCAGCCTCGCAAACCAAACAAGCGAGAACGACCCGGGCAAACTCGGAGCTCCTGCACAGGCGCTTCCATTCTCTCAGAGTCTCTGCAAGTCATGTGCCCTCGGCCCCTCCGCAACTTTCCCCCACACGCACGAGCCAACACCAAAATGCGGGGAGAAAAAGCGGGCCCCCTCGAGGTTTGTTCTCCGGTCCAAATTCGTGGGCTTGCGCCGGACAGTCGCACTGCCACCGTTTCGATTTCTCCTATTCTATTCGCGGCGCCGTGATTGGATGTCGTGAACATTTATGCTTGCCGTCGGTGGAAGGTTTTGCGGCGCGGAAAGGAGAGGAGGGGGGGGGGGGCGTCTTTGTTGTAGAGTTCGTCGGGAGTCGGGACAGGTCACAGGATATATAAGAAGGGGGGGCTGCCGTGTCGCAAACGATGGAGGCCTTGAATTGAGATCGTTGAGCCAAACCCGTTTTTATCTTTACCGAGTTGCTGGTTTATTTTCACTGCCATCATTATATTATTGCCGAATCGCTGAGTTCCGCATGCTGGTGTCGTGAGAACTACTTTATACTTCACATCTTCCCAAATTGCTGAGTTACCTACTCTTCTGCAAACACGAGTGAGTCCAGCCGCCCCATGGCCCTACTGTTGTTCTCTGACGTCGACTTAATTCGACGTCAAATGGCACGACATACATTCACGGAGCAAGACATTCACTTACCTTTTGCAGTGGTTGCCAGCGTTAATAAGACGGCTCTACACCCGAGTGGTGTGCAGTGAGTTTTTCTTTTTCCCATATCCTACGTATTTCGTCAGATAGACCGTTTTGTTCTTTCAATCTTCTTCTTCCTCGGCAGTCGGCTAACCACGGCTCCGTTTCGGATAGGCCTCACCACCACCACACGGAACTGGAAGAGGAACTTCACGAGACAGCCCACATTGACTACGATCGTGTCGCCATTGTACGTCCCCAGTGCTACATCTCCCGAGTCATCACCGTCGTGGCCCAAATCGCAATTCGCTGACCAGAATCTCCGTGTTAGATACCCAATCCCTCCGTCGCCGCGCTTTACGAAGATGCGCTCGTGTACGAGACAGGCTCGGCCATTACCTCGAGCGGGGCTCTGACGGCGTACTCCGGCAAGAAGACGGGGCGGTCGCCGCTGGACAAGCGCATCGTGGAGGAGCCGAGCTCGAAAGACGATATTTGGTGGGGGCCTGTGAATAAGCCGATGAGTAGCGAGGTTAGTCGCCATCACATGCTTTCGTTTTTCGTGGTTGCTTTGCCGTTCGTGGACAAAAAAAGCCCGGCCATCACATGTTTTGTGCAACGGCTTGGCTTTTGCTTGCCGCATCCTTCCGGGGGCGGCCCCACTTTCGCACTGTTCTCGCGCCGGTTCTAGTGCGGAAATACGGGTGCATGCTGCACGGGCCACGTTGCATGAACCAATTCCCCTCTCCTCCTTTGGCGGGGCCATCTTCAATGTTCTTACATGTCTCACGTCGACGCGTCGTGTTCTCATGGCCTCGTGCTCTATCCCTGCGCCCTTCTGCTTGTTCCCTTTGTGTCTTCCTCTGTTTTAATTCTCCCATCAGTTAGTTCACATTCACTACTAACACAGCAACAACACCACAGGTCTGGAAAATCAACCGCGAGCGCGCCGTCGACTACCTCAACACCCGCAACCGCATCTACGTCGTCGATGGCTACGCCGGCTGGGATGAAAAGTACCGCATCCGCGTGCGCGTCATCTGCGCGCGTGCCTATCACGCACTCTTCATGCGCAATATGCTCATCCGCCCACCGCGTGAGGAGCTCGAGCACTTCCACCCTGACTACACCATCTATAATGCGGGATCGTTCCCCGCGAACCGCTACACCGAGGGCATGACATCCCCCACGTCAGTAGCCATCAATTTCTCGCAAAAGGAAATGGTCATTCTCGGGACCGAGTATGCAGGCGAGATGAAAAAGGGCGTCTTCACAGTGCTCTTCTACGAGATGCCCGTCAAGCACAATGTACTCACGCTGCACTCCTCCGCCAATGAGGGCCGCAACGGCGACGTAACCCTCTTCTTTGGCCTCTCCGGCACCGGCAAAACCACACTCTCTGCAGATCCTAACCGCGCGCTCATCGGCGACGACGAGCACTGCTGGAGCGACCGCGGCGTGTTCAACATCGAGGGCGGCTGCTACGCCAAATGCATAGGCCTTTCCGCAGAGAAGGAGCCCGATATCCACGGCGCGATCCGGTATGGCTCCGTGCTAGAAAACGTCGTCTTTGACCCAGACACTCGCGAAGTGGACTATGATGACGCCACCCTCACGGAAAACACCCGCTGCGCATACCCAATCGAGTACATCAGCAACGCCAAGATTCCATGCCTGTCCGAGAATATGCCCACCAACATCATCCTGCTCACCTGCGATGCTCGCGGTGTCCTGCCCCCCATCTCGAAGCTCAATCGCTCGCAAACAATGTTCCACTTCATCTCGGGGTATACCTCCAAAATGGCCGGCACCGAGGACGGTGTCACGGAACCGCAGGCTACTTTCTCTAGTTGCTTCGCGCAGCCCTTCCTGGCGCTGCACCCGATGCGCTATGCCAAGATGCTGGCCGATAAGATTGAGCAGCACGGTTCTAATGCCTGGCTTCTCAACACGGGCTGGGTAGGCGCTGGTTTCGCCCACGGCGGGAAGCGCTGCCCCCTGAAGTATACGCGTGCGATTCTGGACGCTATTCATTCGGGAGAGCTCGCGACTGTGCAGTACGAGACGTATGGGGTGTTTAACCTACAGGTCCCGATGACTTGTCCGAATGTGCCGGATGATTTGCTGAACCCGGAAAAGGCCTGGACGGCTGGCTCGGAGAGTTTCCAGAAGGAGGTGCGGAAGCTCGGGAGCTTGTTCCGGGAGAACTTTACGAAATATGAGAGTGAGGCGACGGAGGATGTTGTCAAGGCGGGGCCGGATGTGTAAATTGTGCATGCCTCAGTGATGCCACCATTTGTTCTCATGACTTGGGCTTCGGAAGGCTGGACTGAACGCAGGAGAGGATGCAAGGCTGTGCCGTCTCCTTCTCCCTCCTCTTCCCGTCTTGCTCTTTTCGAAGTGCTTTACTTTTATCTTTTCTTTTCTTTGGTCTTCATCATGACGTAATCATAGGATGAACCAGATTCTCGTCCAATCACCTGCATTTTGTTTTGTCCGCGCTTTTGCTCTAACTATCTACGCGGCGTTTGGCTGTTTTCTCCCCCGGCCCCCCTCATCCTCGTTTGTCTGGGTGTGGAGAGAAATGCTATCTATCTATCAAGTTTGAAAGACGAGTCACGGAGTAGACGAATCGAAATTAATCAATTTCATTCCGTCAACCTGAGCCATGCTCAGAGAAGTGGAAGTGATTTCCTTAGGTGCTTGTGTCTGCGTGCTTGCGCACCTCGGTGTCTATGCTTTTCATCTCGAATATGTAGCTGTGGTTTGAAGGCAAGGCTGAGAGAAACACGGCTGTTCATGAGCGGGATGAGCAGATGCGGTAATGTACCACTACCAGGTACCTTGGTAGGTACTTGGTACCTACATACTTAGGTGGACCATCAACACTCATACGAGCGCTGGCAGCGGCATTCCCCTTTGAGTCGCACCCATTATTACTTGCCGTGCGAATCGGGAGACGATTTTACGCGCACGTCCTGCTACCTAGGTAGTACCTTCACCTGGACGTTGCCCAATTGGCCATGTTGCATGAGGGTATAGTAATTCCTACCCTCCCAAGGCCCCTGTCTACTACCCTGCCTAAGTGGGTCCCAGACTGAAATCGATAGCGATTGGTCAGCGCCGGAGTCAGGTGGACCCTC
>SRQH01000094.1:0-58611 GCA_018360345.1 Claviceps sp. LM84 group G4
GGATGGCCCGTGAGGAGTGGGAGAGTGGTAGATCGAGGAGTATGTGCATGACCTCCTGAGCACTGATATCGCGTTCGGCAACCATGGCGTTCATGAACTTGTTGACAAAGCCAGCAATACCCTTGTCTTCTCTTGTCCTATGGAGAATCCTGACAGCAACGTCGTTGAACGTATCTGTCTTCTTCCCCGCCTTGCTCACGTACTTGACGATATAGTTGACGACTGCCGCACCCGAGGTACACGGCGAGATGTCCGTATTGGCCAACCATCCGAGACTGAGCGTATGATTGTATGAGTTCATTCGAGGATCGTTCCTCGGACCGTCATATACTCCGTAGGCGGGGTTCCAAGTAAGGACGATCATCGGTTGTGGGTGCGGATCCTTTGGGTAGTGAAACCGACAACGCTTGTCTCCAATTAGCTTTGAAGTGTGTATTCTTGGGGAGGTAAAACCTGCATACCTTTTCTCCATCCACGTGCTCTGGCCTGGCGTTATCTCCATCCACATGCGCTGGCCTGGCGTTAGCCGTCCTCAGGCAGTAGCTGTCCGAGCACATGTGAACCTGTACTCGGTTCAAAATCGCTGACAGATTGCGGAGCGTGAAGTCTCCAGGGCGAATGAGCGGATTCGTGTCCTGAGCCGGCGGTATGCCGACAGTGTGATTCCACGAAGTCACCTTGTCCTTGAAGAAGTCAAGAAATGTCCTCTCCGCCTCCGCAGCCGCAGCCGCGTCACCGTCCTTGACGTCCAGAGTTGGGCAGTCTTCTAGCCAGAGGAGCATGTGAACATGGGGACTGCCGCGTGCCTGGAACTCAACTCGCCACCAGGAGTCCACGATGTTGAACTTTTTGGCGATGACAGAACACGTGATCGGGCGATTTCCGTTTCCGCCGCCCGCAAGAGCAGAGCAGGGCGGCATCTTCGTGGTCGAGCTGGTCGTGGAGTCGTGGTAATACGCGAAGTCCCCGTGGCCAGACCTGGCAGCTCACGTGATGCGTGTCTGGCAGCTCACGTGATGCGTATTTACGTGAAAAAGTAGGTCACCTGATGCGTGAAAAAACGTAGATACCGACCAATGGGAAGAGGAGTAGGCAGGAAGGCTCCACACCATACCCTCATTAGGCAAAACTGAAGAAATCGTGCGGCGACGCGTACACGAAATGTGCGCCTCCGCTACGCGTCGCCGCACGATTTGCTACGCGTCGCCGCACGATTTCTTCAGTTTTGCCTAATAATACACTCTTTCACGATGACGAGAGAACTACAGCAAAACGAACAATGCGATGGGTGGGACTAGACCATTGATCAGATGCCAATTATCAACTTCCTCGAGGACTTTCCGATTCTGAGTGCGATGGACGCGATAAGCACGATCTGCCACTTGAGTTCACCGGACCTAGTCTCTTTTCGCAATTCTGTACGCCACCACAGCGAACCTTCTCTGCTCCGAAGAGAAAGTTTGCGACACTCTGAGTCGCTCTCTTTTATCGCCCTCGTCGTCATCATTCGTTCCATCGCTATCTTCGTCTTCACTGCCGGTGTCTGGATTCACCTTCCCTTTCTTGATACTCGTCATCGTGGAGTTGCTGCTCGGCACCCAGTTGCGTCTGGTCCAGCTCTTACTGATCGTCACCCCGCTGTATCGTCATCGTCTAGTCGTGCGTCGCCATCCGGACCCTTTTTTGATGCCCCCTTCTTAGCTAATCGATCAGTGAGTTCGTCACCCGCGTTACAAGAATCAGTGAGTGCTGCTGACATCCGCGTCACAAAAGCTTGGTCCTAACTCAACCATATCGCTGCGGTCCGCACCTTATTATCGACAACGTCAATGGACGGGTCTTGAATCTTGCGACATCGAATCTGTACAAAGGTGACGATTGCGTACGAAGTCCGGCCTGGTTGGTTCAGAGCAGTCCATGGCGTTGTCGGTTGTTTAGTAGTCGCGGTGAGTGTTCAAGTAGCTGCTTTGGCGCTATTTCTGCACGATGTATGTAGTCAGCATCGTCAGTCCTCCTGTTCAAGTGATGCTCGTCTGTTTTTCGCCTGCGTTGCCTCCATGAGTTCATTTCTGCTCCCTTACGCTTCTGCTCATCCGCCCAGCTTACTCACTAAGCAGCCTGAGAGTGTCGATGTTCGCTGACTGCAATGTTTGACGATGTCGCCTCAAAGCAAACACTCCGGTGACGCTCCTGTGGATCCATTGTCTCTTATGTTTTCATTCGGCTCCTCGACTTCACCTTCCTCATTTTCTAGCCTTTTACGAGCTCATCGTTAACGAACTGGCTGCCGATGGCGATAGCAGCGTGTCTGAACTGCATCATGCTCAGTGCGACATGATTCCTTCTGGTTTTCTCTCCTGTTCTCTAACTGCAAAATGGCAGTCAACTCTGGCGTCTCCCGCGACCCGAGCCGATTTTACGGAAAGCAACTCCGCGAGGGTCTGAACACAGACCGGCCACGCGCTATGGCTGGGAACGGGGGAAGTCTTCGAATTCCCCATCGGCGTTGGCCTTGTTGTGGAATGTCGCGGTCACATGTACATAGGTAGGTACCCAAGCTACCTAAGATGACCGCGATGCCCCACCTCTGTGGTCACTGTGGTGTCATTTTTTGTTTCTTCGAGGCTCGTAATGCCTCTTCCTTATCTACGATCTACCTCAAACTGTGACGGTCGATGATGGCTGCTGGTGACACTGGTGTAGCTCCTGCTGCATGGCTTCGATGCCGCCTGCCTATCTGGGTAGTCAATGCAGCAACATGTCGTTAGCCACAGTTAAGTGTGCAGGCAAAATTTACGTATTTATCTTGGGCCGCAGCCGCTGCAGACCCTCTATAACAGCATGTTCCCCTCCTGGCTCAGTCGTCCTCTCTCTGCGAAACTGATTCGCCTCCCGTGCCGCTAGACCCTACCTTAAAGGCGTAGCAATAACATATGCGCTGCTCTGAAGCGTATTGAAATCGATACGATTGCACTGACCGAAGAAAGAGCTTTCTCAGCCTTCGCAGAACATCATCACCTCAATTGCAACCATGGCGCGATCATTACCTACTCTTCTCACCTTCTTGTTAGTTCTCGTGCAGGCTACTTTATCGCTGTCTCGGTTCAACGTGCTAGATCTTATCGATCCTTTGATAGGGACGTCGAATGGAGGTAATTGTGACAAACCCGTTGGCAGTGGTTGCGTTCCTTCTTATTCGGTTAGTCGTGCTCATCAACACTGCTCGTGAATCATCAGGGCACGTATTTCCAGGTGCCAGCTTACCTTACGGCATGGCCAAAGCGGTGGCAGACGGCGACAAAGAAATTCAAGGCGGATTTGCGTCTAATGACGGCGACAGTATGCACTCAGAAACTAAATACGTATCTACAGTAAAGATTTTTACTGACCTCAACTTAGTTACTGGATTCTCACACATGCACGATAGTGGGACTGGCGGGGTCAGTATCTCACCTTTTGCTCATTTTCCACTGTGCTGATGATGTAGTAGGGGGCATCCCTGGGAAACTTTCCTCTTTATCCCCAGAGTGGGTGTGAAGGCGACATCTTGAACAATTGCTATTTCTCCAAAGTTACGAGGGCATCTCAAAAAGTCAACGAAACTGTCGAAGCTCGCCCGGGCTATTTTGCGCTGTCATTGAACACTTCGATTCATACGGAGATGACCGTAACCAACCATGTCGCCCTGTACAGATTTACTTTTCCAACAGATGGAACGCCTACAAAACACAGTGGCAGTGAGAAGCAGCCAAAAATGCCGTATAGCCCTTTGATACTGGTCGACTTAACGGATCTCTCAAACTCCAGAAGCAACGGAAGCGTTCAGGTCGATGCCAATACCGGTCGCATGGTTGGGTTCGGAACCTTCAGTCCATCCTTTGGAATTGGGACGTATAATTCATTCTTTTGTGCTGATTTCCATGGAGCAGAGGTTCGTGACACTGGAATCTTTATGAACAGTCGGGCAGCATCCGAGCCGAAGACTCTTCGACTGCCGAATGACGGAAATGTCGTACCAGGAGGTGCGTGGGTTCAATTTCGTCCGCCAATGTCGAATCGTATCAAGGCCCGAGTCGGCCTGTCGTTCATTAGCATGGACAAAGCTTGTCGAAATGCCGAACAAGAAATACCTGATTTCGATTTCGAAAGGGTAAGAGCAGCTGCTGAAGAGGCCTGGCAAGAAAAATTGAAGCCTGTCCAGGTAAACAATGTTGGAGTATCGAAGGCCCTGCAAAGAACATTCTGGAGTGGCTTGTATCGAGCCCTTCTCTCTCCACAGGATTACACAAGTATGATGCTGCCTACCAGACAGAATCGGAAAGTGATTCGTGCGCTGACATCGACAGATGAAAATCCACTATGGGACAGCGAGGAGCCGTATTTTGACTCGTACTACTGTATTTGGGACAGCTTTCGGAGCACCCATCCTTTAATAACTCTTGTCGATCCCGACGCACAAGCACTCATGGTTCGCTCCTTGATTGACATTTTTCGTCACGAGGGCAAGCTCCCGGACTGTCGAATGTCTTTATGCAAGGGTTTTACTCAGGGCGGCAGTAATGCCGACAATCTGCTTGCAGACTCTTATGCCAAAGGTCTGCAATCGAATATAGACTGGGAAACAGCTTATACGGCTGTCATTTCTGACGCTGAGGGTGAGTACCCGCCGATTCGCTGCCGCAATTAGTTGTACTTGTCCAAATTCTTAAACTGACTCTTGTCTAGACGAACCTTCTATTTGGACAATAGGAGGTCGTGGCGGTCTTCACAGCTGGAAAACGAAGGGTTATATTCCGACTGATGACTTTGATCCTTCTGGTGTCGGTCTCTTCACGAGGTCAATATCGCGGACCATAGAATACTCATACAACGATTTCTGCATTGCGGAAATGTCCAAAATGATGAACAAGACCAGAGACGCAGAGAAGTACTTAGAAAGATCACGCAATTGGAAGAACATGTTCAATCCGACTTCTCGATCACGCCTCAATACCACCGGAAGCCCCAATGTCGGCGATCTAGTTGATAGTGGATTTCAGGGCTTTCTGCAGCCCAGATATTTGAATGGAACTTTCGGATACCAAGATCCGTCCATTTGTAGTGGCCTATACAATTTTACTTCCTGTTACTTGAACGCTGACGGTCATGAGACGTACGAAGGCGGAGCATGGCTATATACTTTCTACGTTCCTCATGACCAAGCAACACTGATCACTACATTAGGCGGACAAGACGAGTTCATTCGCCGTCTGGAGTTTCTTCACAATACACCTGGTCTATTTTATATTGGAAATGAGCAATCATACCTCCTCATCTATCTGTTCCACTTCGCTGGCCGCCCCGGCCTTTCTTCTCATTACGCGCATCAGTATATACCCAGTGCTTTCAACGACACTATTGCTGGCATTCCTGGAAACGACGACTCCGGCGCAATGGGAAGCTTCGCCGCCTTGACCATGATGGGGATCTATCCCATGAGTGGACAAAATGTATATTTAATCATACCACCATTTTTCCCCGAAGTTGCCATAAAAAGCCCAGCCACTGGCCAATTGGCAATAATTCGAAACATCAATTTTGACGGAGGTTATGAGAATATCTACATACAAAGCGCTCGTTTGAATGGGAAACCCTTTCATAAATCCTGGCTTACACATGCATTTTTTAACGAAGGTGGATTATTAGAACTCATACTCGGCCCCGTGGAGAGTACTTGGGGCTCTGGGAAGGATGACTTACCACCAAGTGCATCCACGCACTTTTGGGACTGAACTCACAGTCTTCAATTGATCAAGTTACAACGTGAAGCTTGGGAGATAGTCTCGTTAATATCATGAAATCTGGTACGGCCTACGACTTTCCAATCCCTCTCGTGTTACTAGGCGAGCCAATAGTTTAAGCCGGATCTGACCGCACATCGGGTTGGCTCAGAGCTGTCTAATTCGGGACATGGGGTTCTTGAGTTATTTCTTCCTCTTTCTAGTTCCCAAGACCGTCTGCATTACGACAAAGAGGAGGGAAAAGCTGAATGGAGAAGAAACTTCAAGCAGCTTCAGA
Organism: Claviceps sp. LM84 group G4; assembly: GCA_018360345.1. NCBI lineage: Eukaryota > Fungi > Ascomycota > Sordariomycetes > Hypocreales > Clavicipitaceae > Claviceps > Claviceps sp. LM84 group G4. The sequence continues at coordinate 6,058 of SRQH01000094.1, forward strand.
AGCCCTACGACCTACATATATTCAACAGCCAATCTGATGAGCGGTCAAATCCGAAGTGAAGACTCAAGAAAGACCTCTCGAAACCCTTCAGAGAGCCAAACTTGTTTGCGTATGGCACTTTGAACGGAAGATGATTTCGTTCTAAGTCCCTCATTACTATTAGGCCCTTGCACTGACACTTCGCATTCCACATACGTAATTAATAAGATTACTTTAAAGCGATCATGATGTCGCGAGCCGCTTTGCCGGCGAAAGGGCCTTAACTTGAGGTGACATGAGGCACTTTTCGTGATCGGATAAACTATTGGTTGAGGCTTAATGTAAGAATGCTGAAAATTGTCTTCGGAAATGCCCCCTATTTCGGTGTTTTGGGGGGATGTGATGTGAAGGAAAACGGGACGAAGTGGAGTGGTACGGAATTCCCTCGTCATTAGCGATCTGCTGGGCCGATCTGCCTGTTGTCGAGGCTGAATAGACGCGATTCCTAGTGCGTGCCGTCGAATCTTTTTTGAATGGCTTCGAAGGGCGTGGTGGCGTAGCCATCTGCTCAAAGATGATGGGTTGGTTTTTGGATGAATCCAAATTGACGCGTCGCGACGAAAAGTGGAGAGATTTTCGCGTTATTCGCTTGGATTAGGTACTTGGGGCCATTGTACTTTTTTTTGCAACTCCCTGGGAATTGCTCCGCACGTGTTTGCTCTGTTCTTCGGGAAGACAAACCCCTTCAACGTCACCATACTGACCTTCGGCAACTTTTTACCCCGGGGGCATCGACTTCCGAAGTTCCGCGACTTGAAGAAAGTCCATGGTAGCGTGTCGTCCAGCCACTTGTTCACGATGGGTAGTGCCGCCAGAATTGAGCCCGCAGCTATTGCAAAAGAGATGCTTGCATGGATTGATCTCGAGCTTGTCTCTTGCACTAAACTTCAGGAGCTTTGGGCTGGCTACGGTCACGTTTGCGCCTTGAAAGCACGCCGACTGAGGGCATCGCCCGGTACCGTTCAGGAATGCACAACACAGTCGAACAGCACGGAACAGCTCATCCTAAAAATTGTGTCTGCGCCATCTGAACTCTACGATGAAGGTCATGTAAGGAAACTTTTAAGCTACGAAGTCGAACAATTTTTCTACGATAGCATTGCACCAACGCTCGAAGAACTGCCACTTGCCAAGTGTCTTGCAACTACGTCAAACATGCTCGAGAAAGCGATGGCGGCGGGATTTGGGAGCATCAAAGCCACTTTAATGGCTGATTTGCGGCTGCGATATCCTGTGCCTGGGGGGAAACGAGCCTTTCTTACCACACGCCAGGTATACTCTGCTTTGATATGGCTATCCAAATTCCACAGAAGCTACTGGAGAGGCACACAGCTTCAACGCTCAAAGTTAATCCTGCCACCACTGGCGGAAGCCAGATTGAGAACAGCAAGAGAGCATGTGCAAAGAGAAGGGGTATGGCTGAACGGAGGCTACACTTACCTAGCTACACGACAAACCGAGTATAAGTCGCTTATCAAGGACGGAAATTCGGAATGGTCAGCTTTGTTATGTCAACCTATTTCGCCTTTGTCCATGTCAATCGCGCAATTGGCAGCTTGCTTTCTAACACCTTGTGGACGGCCCCACGAGACTTATTTGCACGGAGACGTCAAGTCGGAAAATCTGTATTCTACCGAAAGTGGCGATGAGGTGGCCTTCTTCGACTTCCAATATGTAGGTCTTGGTCTTGGTGTTTGCGATCTGGCCAAGTTTTTCACATGTTCCGTGCCTTTGGAAATGCTGGTCCATCCAGAACAGATGTCTAGCCGGTTGACTATGAGCGAGGGTGAGAGGGCGTTGTTGAGCCTGTACCGCGAATATTTACTCGGAGGTACAAACAAAATTTCGGCACCGGCTTACGACTGGAACGAGTTCCAGAGGCACTGGGAAACAGCACTGGTGGATTGGTGTAGGTTTCAGGCCTCGTGGGGTTTCTGGGGAAACACAGAATGGCTTCAAGCCAGAGTTCGCAGTATATTACATGATCAGCAGTGGCAAGCTTGGTTGAGGAAGGAAGTTGACATGATCAGTAAACCTGAAGATACGTCCGATTGTGAAGTGCAACTTGACTGATCGCCACGCACTTCTTTTCTCTGCTTACTGAGCGCCTTATGACAAGTACTCTGCTTTGTTCATGTCAGTGTATCTACGAGCGCAGGAGTTTCGATTGACTTGGAAGTGAACCCGGCTTTTTGGCGTCGTCTCGTCAGTATCCACGGCTGCGGACTAGTCGCTTGGAGACAGATGCGATGCTCGGTCACCGTCGCTACTAATTCCTGCAAGAGAGCCGATTGCCGCTGGCTCCGATCATTACGCGCAAGTGATCAATGGAGGTAAACTCCTTGGAACATATCTCTGGCCCAGTATTCACAGATGACAGAGATCAGACCCGTGTCGTGTAATGAAAAGTAGGTTTATCAAATTATCAAATAAGGGTGGTGCAAGATCGAGACAGAGCAAAAAGAACAGTGCGAGTTGGTTGTGGATTCTAAATGCGCCGGTATCAGGTGTCTGAATGCTCAAGAATTCGTGGCGTTTGACACAACCCGCAAAGACGCAAGCCAAAAGTCCATTGTTCTAGAAGAAAAGTAGATTGACTACCACTACTGGCCCTTGAGCAACCAGCTGTCACATCAAACACAATGAACTCATTCCTTTCGCCCAGCAGAGAACTAGCCACGTCAACTTGACCAAAAAAAGAGGAGGGATGTCAACTTATGACTCTATCTCTAGATCATGCTAGACATCATGGCAGGTACTCGATAACCAGTTCACATATTAATGCGTCCAATACAATACCTTCTGAGTCTCAACATCAAAGGTGACATAGGACGGGAGTCATTCATGGCCTCGTACATACTGAGAGGCCATTGGATCGAGACCTCCAAGCACTGAACCACATCTTCCGTCTATCACCTTTGCCATTACACACTGAACTACATCTTTCGTCCATCATCTTTGCCAATACACAGTCCCCGCGTAGGTAACTTGTCTCTCTCGCAAGCCTTTGCAGAGCCTTGCCGCAAGACAAATTACATCACGAGTCAAGACGACCTGGACTGGAAGAGAAAGGTATTCTTAACGAATGAGCGTCATGATGGCGCAGTGACGAGCTCGTCGGCGCACGGCTCCTAGAACGCTTCACAATCCCAAACTTCTTTGTGTCTCGTCAACATGACAGTACTGACTAGGAAGTCAGCAATACACATGAATCCCGAAATTCTTCGTATCTCGCCGACTGACAGTATTGACTAAGAAGTCAGCAGGACACATTTCGTAGCTGGCTATCACGACATTTTCATCACGCCGCCTCGGGCCTCAATGCATTTCGATTCACTCATATGACGCAAATCACTATTTACCCATTCTTGGCCCGGCAGGTAAGATGGGCGCCTATTGCGTCGATCCCATAGCCCGGATGACCTAATTGACTTTCCCGGCCTCAATGTTCGTGTTCGTGGCCTGCAATGACGACCCAGCGGACCTGTAGCCTTCATACGTATTGGGGATAATCACACTGTCCCGTCTCTGCCTCCTCCGCGGTCTCCTGTAGTGTTCTTCGGTCTCTTCGAGATTCGTGGTACCTCTGCTACGTGTACCCCAAATTGTGAGGATTCGGCGTCGTAGGCTTCGCTCCGGAGGCCGTCGAGGGTACGGATTGGCTGTGTCTAACTCGTATGACTCGAAGCTGGTTGGCTCTGAGTCGGAAAACAGATTGAGGGATTCTGCGGCAGCGCGACCAGCGGCGTGCAGCCATGAAATCACTTCTCGACGTCGGCTGCGGGGTTGAAGCCCTTAAAGACTTCTCTGCAGCTTGAAAACAGGTCGGGACTGCGATTTGTTTTGTTTGACGAGTCGCAAGGTCGATACTAACGTATCCAGAGTATCAGATTTCGAAGGAGCGGCTCAAGACCTTGATGTCATGCGTGGTGAATTTGGGGCAAATTTGATAATGAGCCCTACCAACGACTTCCTCAGAAACTAGCGATAGTCGAAATCTTGCAGTCTGAGGATCGTATGGCTTTCCATCAACCTGAAGATTCGCTGATGTCAGATGTACTACCTAGAAAAGCTGCAACACCGTGTGGGGCTATTTCGGCGTTGCTGTAGTGGTCGGGTTCGGTGTACCGTGTCGGAGGACATCGCGAAGAGCCGCGAGCTCTATGTGACGTTGGTGAAACTGAAGATGTTGGAAGAAAAGTCTGCGGAGTGTCATAGCCTACAGTCTACAGATCACCCATTCCGTTGCGTTGCGTAGGTACGTTGCGTTGCCGACGGCCGTACATAGCAAAATACCTAGGTACCTAGGTACCTAGGTACATACCTAGGCGTGGGGAATCCCGGACTTGCTGACCAATCGTGGCAATCGGTGCTTTAGTCATCAACACGTGACAAAATGACTTTTCGTGGCAACCTGCAAGTTGCAAGGCCTTGCTTGGGCTGATAAAATGATAGCCAAATGCCATGCTCTAAAATTATATGAAAACCATGAAAACTCTATTTATCCTATCTCATTATCAATATTCCCAAACTTTGTACAAGAGGATACTGCTATAACCTCTTGATGACTGAAGTGCGAGTCCGGCTTTTGGAGGTACTGAGACTCATTTAGTCTCTGGTGCAGCGGTGCTGACGGCGCGATTTTATTACCTGTGGTGACAGGCGCCAAGTCTCATTCTTCTTTAAGGCACGATATCTACGTCGATTACCATGAGCCACTCGATGCTTTCGCAAAACCTTATTGAGCAGCAGCTCGCGCAAATTGACTTGCTGTTGGCCATGTTTCCCGATGAAGATGCTATATCATTAAGCGAGACGGCATCAACCTCTCTAAATGCTTGGAGATCCATGCAGAACAATGCAGTTCAGCTGCCGCCAAGCAGGCCGACGAGCGTTTCTTTGCTTCTCAACCTTGGACTCGATCTTGGGCTTGACCCTCGCGAAGGCACTGTCAATAGAACTATCCAGCTGGACATCAGAGTTCCCTTCTTTGCATGCAATGATGATCAGCATGACGCCGATGAGCCACCCTACCCTGCGGTGCGTTTGGTGCAGCCATCGTGGATGAGCAAAGCGGAGGCAACAGCACTAACAGCCGGTGCACCTAAGAACCAGGACCTACTCAGTCTCATTGAGCATTTCAGGGACGCTGCTTCATGTCATTTATCACTACAAACCAATGTCCCCGCAATGACCACCGGAGCTTGCCTTCAGGATACGGAAACGGAACCACTCGTGCGTACGTGGTTTTACTTTCCTTCCATAAGCACGCGTTCCAAGAGGACCGACTTAGTGAATTACGCCCCCACGTATGCCTTAACGGGATTCCTTCTCTCCGGCAAGCCAGGAATTCTGTGCTTGGAGGGAACAGCCCACAACGTCGATGTCTACATGAGATTTATCAAGACAGAAAGCTGGAGCGACATCCCTGCCCATCACAAAAAAGTCACGGAGCGCTTCCGGGAACATGGTGTAAACAGAGCATTCGCAGAAATGCAAGAAATCACCGATACTCTGGGTAACAGGAGGGGCGAGAGGGCAAACAGAGGAGACATGAGGTTATTAGAGGCGTGGTTAGTGGAAAGAGGGTTGGGCGAGGCATTTATCAAGGTGTTTATGTAGACCCCTTCAAGAGAACTTGGCCCAGGTGAAAGCTGCCTATGTTTGTAGAGCAGGGAGTCAAGGACCGAATTGGAAAGAGCCTCGCGGGTTTCAAGTAGCGATGTTTGTGTGCCTGGAATTACGATCGCCATTTCCGAATTGAAGATGGAGAACCTAAGAGTCAAAGACCGAAAAATCCAAGTTTCTACTCCAACTTCCAAGCTTATCTACGTCTTGTTCAATTATCCTTCCCCCGTACACTTGCTTAAATTTCTTTTGGCCATGGTTCAGTTCACATCTCTGACAGCCGCCGTAGTGGTGGCGATTGTCCCGGTGGCACAGGCTGGAACCTGCGTTCCAGCGCTCGATTTCTGTGGCTATACTCTTCCAAAATATGGTAAAAGCCCTCCCAGTTTGACATCAACTTTCACAGGATCAATGTCCTGACATCACTCCCATTCCAGACTACGGAGAGTCGGAGATCAATGAGGCGCTTATGAAAGTGGGATTTCCTCTAGATAGGAAAGACATAACTGTATTTTGTTGCAATCCCGATGGGAGCATAAGGGCGACTTTTCTTTGCTCCCGGAATGGCTGCTCTGCTGAAGGTGCCGGCGTCAACGCTCGCTGCATGGCAGGGATATCGGCAGAAGCAGGGGTTTATAGATGCCAGGGAAGCTGCTGTTATAAACTGTCCTAGGTGCGGTAGCCGGTTGCAGAAGGTAGCTTCAATAGGTAGGTAGTGATGTCGAGAACAATGGAGAAAAAAGGATGGGTAAGAAGAAATCATCAACGCCAGCTGTTCTTCTAACAACTATGTATGTCACCACCGACCGATCAGCCGTGTTCCGGTCCCGTTGTGCCACGTAGGGCAAGCTCTGTCGCAGTGTCCGGCCATCCCAATCGATTATCGCCGTCATTCACCGTTGGTTGCGTCTCGACAAAGCGTGGTCAGAAATTCGAGCGACGCACAAGACCTCAATTTCGACGCAGTCGAACGGACTCGCAACTGACAGGCCTCATTGAACTAAGTCTTCGTCAACAAGCTGAACACGCGTTAGCGATCATGGCGTTGGGCTTAGGCGCCAGGGCTCATCGCACTTGTAGTCAACGTTGGCATGCCACACGATCTGATCGCTTAGGGTTAAATCGAGCAGGGAAAGCAGAAGCGGCGCGGTAACGTTGCCAAAAGTAAGCGCCAGACAAAACTGACAAGCAAGAAAGGGAGCGATACGCAATGAAACGAAGACAAGAAGGGGATGCTCAACATCGTCAACATAGGCGACTGCCATGGCGGGTACTGGGGAGAATCTTCAAGAGTAACTTCCTACCGTCTACGTTAGTTGGGACAAGATGGCTTGCTTATCTGGCGCTCTGGAGAGAACTCCAGTCGGTCTCGTGGCCCGAGTCCGCACTCAGCCAGACTTGCACGAAACGTGCGATTGCCCTCAATGCATCGCTGCGATCAGTAAAATGATGCTGAAGCGGCGACAAAAATCAAGCATAGTAGAAGAGGAATTTCGTGGAAGGGTGGCTCGCTGTAGCGATTGGCCACAACTCCTGCATCTATAAATTTGCTGAAGCTACGGAGTATTCTCTGAGGAACTACATACCTAAATTTGCTGAAGCTCCGCGAATCTACTGCACCTCAATGCATTCCCCAACAGCGCCTGAAATTGGATTTGCTATATCACCGTCTTTCTCTGTGGAAGCTGTTGCCCCTCTCATTTGGCTCTCGCAAGCCTCGACTGAATCTGCTAGAAGATCCGTGGGAGCATCGGACGGTTGCCTGCGATGGCCGTGATGGCTACACGTAGAACTCAGTGGGATGTGTCAGAACTCCGTGCATAGTCTATTGCCTCGCTCCGCCTGTTGCAGGTGCGTCAGCTGCATTCTCTATGGAAATCTGCTACAGGCCTATCTTCTTTGTCGCAGCTTCGTGAAATCTGTTGTGCCGCTACATGACCTGAGCTCGGTGACTGTTGCATCTCTATTGACGCCTCTCCGTCCTCCGTTTGAGTTAGGTCATCCGAGCTCCGTGGATCCTGTCGCAGCTCCGACACTTTTGTAAAGATTGATGATATTGATATGTTGTGCAGAATCATTATCTGAGCTCTGCGGATGTTGCTCCCGTGTTTGTCGTCTCTTCGCCTTCTGTTGCAGGCGCTCCGTCAAATCGGTGGCAGCTACGGAGTACGTGAAATTTGTTTCGCTGCCGCTCTGAAGGTTTGCCCTGCAAATGTTTTTGAACAATCTGGCGCTGCGATTGTCCTTTGGACCCGTCTTTTTTTCAGGCAATGTGATTTTAACCAATCCGAGGCTGCGTTGGGCAAGTGCTCGGAACGGGGGTACTTTATACCGATGGCTTTGTTTTTTCCCCTATACTCTGTGAGTCGTGGACTTGTGATTACCGCCAGCCTAAGACATTCACACTCTGCACGACACATTCTGATCAGTTGAGTTCGAATTCCTCTTCGATGGGAAATCGGCGACGCGACGCGTGTTCATGCAGAAAGGGCACGAGCTAGGAGGCAATGACCCACGGGCGGCCTTCACTCTACGTCTCTTCTAGGTATGTATATTTATCATCGTCGCGATCTAATTACTTTACTAAGAAACGCAGGACTGAGGAGAGTACCCTCGGCCTCCCCCTTTTCGATACTGCCAGGCCATGAAAGTGTTCGTGGCATGATGGTGCTTCACCCAGGGCAGAACACCCGGTTCGATCCTCGCCTCTGACGGCAAGCGAAGAAGCTGCGGCCGACGGCCACAAACATCAAGAAACGGATGACCAAGTATGTCATCGAATATGATGGCATCTGATGGATGCCCCTGGCTTGTTGCGCCTCTTCACCGAGACCAGGCCGCAGTTCTGGTTCATTGTACTGCATCCTGTTCAAGCTGAGGCGCTAGAGCCGCCCGAGTCGCGTCGGACAGAGACTGTGGAGCGAAGCAAGATTCGAAGCGATCGTGCACAGGCTCTCTCAGCATGAGCATCAATGGCCTCCTTTCGCGGCCAGACCTACCTGGACATGTGCAAGACCGGAGCGTTTCCTTTTGAAACTGGCGGTTAGTGCAACAGGCTTTCATTGACAACTGGCAAGACTTCGTGGAGAGACATGGGCATGACATGACAGTTCTGGAAGAAGAATCACCCTGCACTTCACGTCCTCGACCACGGAGATGACACTTCAACTTCAAACGCCTCGTGACTGCGTCTCTAGCGATAGAGGTTACACTGAAGTCACGAGGCGTTTCAAGTGAGGTGTCATCCCCGTGGTCGAGGACGTGGAAGGCAGGGTGATTCTTCTTCCAGAACTTGTCATGCCCATGTCTCTCCACGAAGTCATGCCAGTTGTCAATGAAAGTCTGTTGCACTCATTGCCAGTATCGAAAGGAAACGCTCCGTTGGCCTGGCGCGTTTCGACGGATAGTCAATTCCACGATGGACGAATCCAGTTGTATCGAACTCATCGAAATGGCGCTGACGTCCGTTCAACGTTGAAATAATGTGGGCGCCTATCCGGGAGGCCACGACGAATTCGGGCTATTTCGTGGACCGAATATGGACATGGTACTAACAAGGCGGGATAGACATGGTGTCTATCATGAACCCACAAGACAGCCAGAAAGAAGCGACAGCGCAAGGTAGGCTGCACTGCGTCGGTGTAATTTCTATCTCATCTTGGCATTGTACTAATAAGGCGGGTCAGCGGCGTTGACCAATTTTATATACCTCCAGCAACATCAACTTGTGATTTGCAGAGAGCACGGATATGCGGTCGGACTCGATCTGAAGCGACATATGAACGTCCACCACCCCCACTATACACCCAGCGTCCTACAAATAGCAATTTGGGCCGAATCTTCTGGACGGAAGGGAACCGCGTGATGGTGTTCAAGGGCGTCCGCATCGGCATGGACAATTCTCGGGCGATGGTAGAGAATGCAATCCACGAAGCCGAAGATCTATTGTGGCTGACCCTCATGTCGACCCCTCGCGAAACCGACCGAATCGAGCTGAACATCAATAATCTGACTGATAACATGTCGTCACGCGAGCTCGGCTACAGCTTCGTCGACCACCCGAAGAATAACCTGGCACTCGAGTATGCCGCTGTGACATTGAGCAGACTTTTGGGGTCGGACAATGGCAAGAAGATGAGACGCGACGTAAAATGGCATCCAACACTGGCGGCGGAGTATTTGCGCCAAGTAAACAAGTTCAGGAAGTTGCTTCTCTTTGCGTCCACGTAATCGGTGGCCAGCCAGCGCGAGGCACCGAGATTCTGTCTTTGAGGTTCAAGAACGGCTGTGTTCGTCCCCGTAACGTCTTTTTACTCGACGGGTACGTCATGATAGTCACCTTCTACAACCGTCAATGAGCTCTACGGTCGACGAGATATATGCAAGACAACATCAGACTGAAGCTTCGCCAAGCCTGAGTCACGGTAAGGTGAACGCAAACCGCCGATCCCGGCGAGGTCTTCGGAGATGAGACGGACATCGGGCTGACATAACGGTCATAGTACGGCCCAACCTTACCTCCGCTCCCATAAAACCCGACAAAGCTGCCAACCGGTCAAACTGCCAAACTGCCAAATTTCTAGACCGACCACGAATGAGCTTCGTCCCTCATATTTCTACGCAATCGATTGAACGGCACCTCATCAAGCATCACGAAACTACGTGACGCCTAATTCTAGCAGACTGGTGGCAGGCGGTCGCACGCCGGGTGGCTTACGAATAACGACTTTACATTTTCCAAGTTCACATTGTTCGAGGGTCGAACGTCTTGACTCAGGACTGTAGATATAATCCATATAGTTATACAGGGGTCGATTAAGGTTACACAGCCGCTATTAGCTAATTCATTATTTCCCTACTCATACAGTTGTCGACAGAGGCCTTATTCATAACACTTGTAGAGTCTGACGATTCACGATGACTCTGATAGAGAATCATCTAGGGATATACGAAATGAATCATACACCCTCGCCTACATGATGCAGAGCCAGGTTTGCGTCTAGTGTCTTGCTTGTAGTTTGAGAAAGTCCTCCCGACATTAAGACCTATTAGGAGTACATTCGCAGCCATGTATCTATATAGGTAGATCGTAGGTGTTCTTATCGTGTGGCGGTAGCTGAGCGCCCGTGGGATCGAATACGAGGCTGAATCTTGAAGTCGTTTAAACATGTATGTATTTGATATATCTTAAAAAAGTCTGAGGTTGCGATGCTTCAGATGAAATCTCTGCCCTCAACGAGGCGCTCTGTACGATGTGAGGGCCATTGGATCACAAGCGCTGTTTCTGAACTGATCAGTCAGCTCGTACCGTTTCCCGGAATGAATGAGGCCTTTTGGCGTATACAGAGCTGGTGTGCAACTTGTAGCACCTCTCCCTCTTTCCTTCTCTCCCTTTGCTTAGGAACTTAGAGAAGACATGATCAGAATCCTTCAAATGTCATTAAAATCTTCTATATCAGATCACATCGTAAATCTGACAGCACCACGCAACGATATTTCGACCCCAACTGCAATTGCGAGGATTCCGACGGCATACCTAGGTACCTTAGGTATGTACATTAGTACATACATGGTACTCCGGAGTCCGTAGGTATTTATGTATGTACCCATGTACAATGTACCGCCGCTCCGCCTCACAGGTGGAGTCGTACAAGATACACGTGACCCGCACACCCGACAAAACCCTTCCACCTTTGCTCTTGTTTCTCTGCACAACACTCTATTGTTGTAATTCACGCGTTGCAGAGCGACAAGTATCGACACGTGCCTGACCGCGTCTGTGATCTGGTAAGTAATGCCCTTGATTTTTCGCTACATGTCCGACTATCATGATGAATTTTCCCTTGTGAAATTACCGCGGCTTATGACACTCGTCGAGTGGCCTGATTACGAAATATACAACAAATTCTTCTGACTGTATTTGTCAATTTAATTCAATGCAAGGCGTGCACTTTTTCAAGTCACATAGCTAATTGATTTTGCCATATCAGATAGGCAGACCAGTGATCTCTACCCGATCGGCCGTCTCGGTTGACGCACGGTATGCATGCCGTTCTTCGACATCGGATCTTTTCTGCCCGCCTTCGTTCATCATGCGAGTCTGACAGTCTCCAATTTTGAGGATCCTATCCTGCTGTATACATAGCGATTCGCTGCGCTATAGACTTCCATTTAACAAACACGAGCCTCATGCTCGGTCACACTACGTAGCCTCTTCCCTAGCCCCGTCTCGAGCGAACATCTAAATCATGAATCGAATCTCTTCACATTTTTCCAGCCTGTGCAGAAACTATAAATGCAGCTTAATTCGGTCTCTCCGAATTTGTGATGTCTGATGTCTTCACGTTTCGTCTTTGCACCAAGCGATGAAGGACTAATCAACTGTTTCATGGCAATCGAATCTGATTGACGGGTACACATAGGTAATGTCTAGCAAATTGTCACACTTAGGCGAAAGATGCCGACGCACTCCGGCTCACTTGTCCTTGACCAAATATGTGGTGGACCTGATTTGTGAGAAGCTGCCAATTCACTATCGACGAGCGGTCGCCCGCTGTTGTTCGGCGGATGGCTCGTTACACAATAGCTTCCCGCCAAGTTTATTCTATGTACCGTATAAGCAGCTACAGCAGCCGGGTTTCCAGCCTGATTTAGTGCGAGCTTGTGGGATCTGATGGGAAGTGCATCAGGGAGTACGCCGCTTGGCTGTTTCACCTCCTGACTGCGGACCATTGCTGCTGCGATACGAACTGACTGTCATACGTGGCGTTGTGCATGGTGTCCTCGAGCGGTGAGCTGAGAGATACCTAAGACAATGGTGCGTGCCTGTGTTGGTGTAAAGTTGCTCTAATCATCTGACAAACGCCGCAATACAAGGTCCGCAGGTTGAACAAGGCGGAGTGGGGCATCCTGAGCTCCCCGATGCTTTATTTAATTAGAGGCTGTCATGCCCTGTTGTTCAATAACTTAAATAAGCAAGACTCTCCGTCCAAGGCTAAGAAGGCTATATTCTTTGCTCTTCCACCATTCAATCATGACTTCCCTCATCTCAGCAGACAACGAATGGTCTCCGCTCAAGGCGGTGATCGTTGGCAGAGCAGAGTACTCCGCCTTTCCGTCCGAGCCTCGCGCTGTATTCGAGGCGTGCATGCCGGCAGAGCATGTGAACGAGTTCAGACCAGGAAACCCATTCCCCGCCGATATTGTTTCCAAAGCTCAGGCAGAGCTTGATAATTTTGCCTCAGTTCTGCAACAGCATGGCGTCAAAGTCTATCGGCCGAACGAGGTAGACTGGCTAAACGTCGGTGGCTACACTGGGTCCATGCCTCGGGATGCCTTGATGACCGTGGGTAACACGCTGATCGAGTCTCCCTTTGCCTGGGCTTGTCGACGTGATGAGGTCGAGCTAGGATATTCAACTATCTTGAGTGAGCTGTCGTCGGGCAGCGGGCCAGCGCGCATCTGCCGTGCGCCAACAATCATCGGGAAGGACACCATTTACGACCAGTCTTTTTTGGATGGCACCCGAGGCAAATCTTCTGCGAATAAAGACACTTTTTCTTGGTCCATCAACAACACGCGACCGGCATTCGACGTGGCGGATTTTATGAGGTTCGGAAAGACGCTCCTCGGGCAGTTGAGCCATGTCACCAACATGAAGGGCATTGAGTATCTGCGATCCCAGGTCCCCGATGGCTATTCGGTCGAAGTACTGCACACTACCGACGAACACGCCCTGCATCTAGACACCACAATCCTCCCGCTGAGCCATGGCTTAGCCATTTACAACCCGGACCGCGTAACGGAGAAAGAACTTCGGAGCCACGCCGTCTTTACGGGCTGGGATCTACGTCCTTGCCCAATCAAGCCAAAACCACGAGGGGCCCCTAGTCCTCCCATGTACATGTGCTCACCATGGCTGGTCCTCAACACGCTCAGCCTTGACGAAAAAAGAATCTTCATTGAGGAGCAGGACGTTGAGTTTGCCAATTGGCTTAAAGAAGAATTTGGAATGGAGCCGATCATGCTACCGTTTCAGCATGTCAATTGCCTAGGGGGCTCTTTCCACTGCGCCACGGTCGACCTCGTGCGGGAGTAGAAGGGCAATGGACAATACATTCCAACTGCGTTACTGAGCGCACAGATCCTTTGGTATGGGGATGCGAAGAAGCTCAGTGGGATAAATATCTAGACTAGTGTAGCTAAAGGAAAACTTGAACGAGAAACGAACATAACGTTTAACTTCAGTACATACTTACAAGGATACGCACACCATTCCAATGTTCCAGTCCCAATGTTTCAGTCCCAATGTTTCAGTCCCAAGGACCTAATCTTCTTACTTCGAAGATTTGGTTAAATTAGTGAAGCCCACTCCTCCAGCGTGCTGCCTATCGCTCTTTGCTCGTGATTGGATGGCGCTCTGCCTTCTCATGACACTTGATCATCATCGATGGGTTTACCGTTTGTGGAGCACGAGAGTCGAATAAAGGTAGGTAGGTATCTATAACGTTATATTGCAACTTCAGCTAGCACCAACACGCATTCCTGACGGCATATACTTCGGACTTTTTCAGATTTCGCAAAAGAGGTGAGCCAATTGTGATGTGCCTGGAAGAAATATTATCTAGTTGTAGAACTGTACCAAAATGATAAATGATGGCTGCCGCAAGCATTTGGTTTCTTTCTTAGCCAGCAGCATCTCTTGCCGTACTCGTGTATAGCTTGTAGAATGCTGAAGTTGAGTTCTGAAGAAGGACCCGGGGGTTTCCGCACTCAACAATTTTTCCCTTGTCGATAAGAACGATGCGATCGTAGTCAACAACCGTGTGCAGCTTATGTGCAACTGCTATTAGGGTGCGATCTTTGAGCTCTTCTTGTATTACTCGCTGCATGAGTTCGTCCGTTTCCGAGTCAACACTGTCATGCCAGGTCAGACAAGCCCTTGTTCTTTGATGAGTGTGATGACGGTCCAATGTGCCTCTATCATACCTGCTTGTCGCCTCATCAACGATTACAATGTTGCCAGGCCGCGTAATTGCGCGGGCAAGGCAAAATAGCTGCCGCTGGCCATGAGATAATTCGTCTTCGCTCAACGGCGCGTCGAGCCCTCCACGGCTTTCCAGTACTTCCCAAAGTCGAACGGTACTCAGAGTCTTGATGATGCGCTCATCAGTTGAAAGTTGCAGAGGGTCAGCGTTTTCACGAACGCTGCCTTGCAGAAAGAATGGTTCCTGTGGCAATGTGTTCAGACGTTTACGCAGCTCTTCACGTGGAATTTTGCTGATGTTGTGTCCATCAATAGTAATACTGCCAGCCTCAAGCTCGAGCATACCAAGAATTGTAAGAAGCAGTGATGATTTGCCACTAACGAAAATCAAGCTTAGTTTGTAGTCAAATGGCGCCACGGGCTCATTGAGGTCGCTTTGTAGGTCAACTCACCTGCCAGTTCGCCCGCATAGTGCTATCTTCTCGCCTGATCGGATATTCAGGTCAATTCCATTTAAAACGGAGTTCCCAGACTTTTCGTACGAAGCTGACATATTCTCAAAGACGACATGGCCGTTAGATGGCCAATCGTCTGGCAGACTGTCTGCATCCGGGCACAAGGGCTCGAGTTGGGTGCTCTCAGTAAACGCTTTTATACGGCTGATAGCACCAAGAGCCGTTTCTAGTTGTGTCCACTCCGTAATAAAAGTTTGAAGAGCGCCACCGAAATTAATGACGTTGAAGAGAGCCACGCCAAGAAATCCCGTCGTCCCGCTGCGCATCATCGTAGCAAAGGCAACCAGTATCACAGCAATACCACCTGCCAAGAGATCCAAGACTAGGTTCAACCACCGTTGGATGCACCAGAGCAAGTAGTATGGCTTCTGCGAAGCGTCAAGAACATCGTAGCTCCGCTCTACGTACTCTGAGGACCACCCATACGCACGAAGAGTAATGAGACCGTTCAGAGTCTCGATTAAATGAGAAAACAGAGGCGCTTTGGCTTCGATATCCAGCAATCTCAGTTGGCGCGAGGTACGTAAGTAGAATTTTTGCACAATAATAACGAGAGCTATGCAAACAGGAAGGGAAACAGCAACGTAGGCAGATCCAGTAAATACCAGCACAGCTGAGACCACGACTCCCAGAAAATTTAATATAGTCTTATCAAGAGACTGTGGAAGATCGCTGTCGATAAGCTGAAGATCTTGACCAAATCGGTTGGTAGTCGATCCAATGTTTGTTGAAGTCAAGAATGTAGTCGTTGCGCTGCAAAAAAAATGATTAATTTTGGGGCCACCGCCTTGCCATAGCCTCAGAAATAGATGCGTTCTTGCAAGTTTCAGAAGGATAATACTGGGAGAAGCAACACGGCAGAAAGGAACTGTCTAATTACTTACTACATGGTCGTGTCAAGAAGAAGTCGATGGAATCTGCGAGACGTTTTTGGAACCAGTAGCATGCAGAAAGCCCTATTGAATCGTCAAGATCAAGGCCTGTTTTCCACCGTTTTATATGAAACAGCCAACGATTAATGCTTACCAGTCAGACGTCATGCAACCGAAAATGGCCAATGCAGCGAGGCCAAAGTATACGCTCAGCCAGTATTCAATGCTTCCGTTGGGATGATTTGTGTTATAGTCGGTCCACCATTGGAGCCAAATTGCTAGATGCAAGAAAAAGGGGATCAACAAATGGCGGCACAAGGAATCGAGGAATTTAGGAAAGGATGTCACGATTACCTACATGGGAAGTTTAGACCAAAGGTGTAGGCTGCGCAGATAAAGACGTATACACAGAAGTTCAATTTACCGGCTACTCTGATATAGTAGGAGTAAATCTGCAAGTCGCTCGTCTGGCGGCCGGAAACCTGTTCCTCAACCTCGTCTTCGAGACCAAGTTCTCGATACACATCCCCTGACAACTCCGGTGCGTCGTGCCGGGAATCTGTACTAGTGGGTAGATTAGCCAGATGCTGCAAGTAGCCGCCAGATTTCGAGACTTCGTCGAAAGTGCCTTGCTCAGCAACTACTCCATCCTGATCTAGGACAATAATGTGGTCGGCGAAGCGGAGATGACCGGCTGCAGTAATCAGCATGTCTATGTCAGCGCGGGACTTAAAAGTGACGAGTGACAATAATATTACTGTACCTGTGTTAGTGGCAAGAACAACGGTTGACTGGATCGTCTTGATAATTCCACCATAGCCGAAAACAGTCTCGAGAACGCTGGCCTCGGTTGCGCGATCGAGTCCCGTAAGAACGTCGTCCAACACGATCAGAGATTTACGGGAGTATAGAGCGCGAGCTAATGACTAAGGTTGAGAGCCATCAGAGGACCGAGGTAAGAACGAAAGAATACGCCACAAAGCTTCTCACCACTCGCATTTGCTGGCCACCACTGAGGCGCGAGCCACGCGGTCCAGTTCTCGTCTGATCTCCATCGGGCAGGTCCAAAAAGTCGACGCCTAGTGAGCACGCATCGACAACAGACTTATACCACTTGGAATCCCATGGGGACATTCCTAAGATATTGCTACGCACCGTACCCCAGCTTATCCATGGTGACTGAGGAGCAAACGCGCATGTGGAATGTTGGGTAGTGATGGTGCCCAAAACCTGGGGCAATTCGCCAAGGAGAAGCCTCAGAAAAGTTGATTTACCGGAGCCCACGGGTCCAACAATCATGGTTGTTTTGCCACTAGTGATGTTCAAATTCAAATTCTTGATGATCATAGCCCCAGGCGAGTACCCTCCCGAAGCGTTCGTCAAGCGGATTACACTACTTGTAGGTTTGAGAGACAAAAGTCCGGTAGCGCGAGGATTCTCTTCAGCCCGGTTTGTGGCAGTGATTGAGACAAGCTTCTGGCGCGTATCTCGAGAATCTGCAACATCGATCGGTGTAATAGCGGGCGTTTTTCTGTAATCTTCTCTTTCCGAAGATAATACATAGGTTTGCACGCGATGAAACGCACTAGCGATGGTGTGGAAGTCCTCGAAACCGTGCAAAAGGGACATTACAGGCCTATCTTGCAGCTGGAAAAGACTCAAAACGGCGAATGCAACACCTTCTGTTAAGGTCTCTGTATCATTGGACTTGGCTAAGATGGCAAAGGCACCGAGACCCAACACAGGTGCGAAAGTGAATGTGCAATTTGCTTCCAGTGTATTTAATTAGCCAGGAATCAGGTGAAGGTCTGTCCGTGAGGGAGAAAAGAGGAGCGCGTGGCTGATCATTGATGATTGATGGGACTCGTCACTCACCAGCGCCAGTCTGCAGCACAGACAACAGGCGAAATAGGCGCGAGGCCTGAATCTCTTGAGCCCTGAGATTCGAAATTAATTTGTGTATCGCATCCGTTAGCCCAGTCATTCTGATTGCTTTCATGTTGCCGAGTGTCTTGGACGTCACAGCCAAGCGTTTCTCGATAGCCTCGAGCCACGGCACTTGTGCATTCCCAGCCGCAGTGGCAATAGGAATTCCAAACGAGAGACACACTGTAGGAGAATTAGATTGTTAGCGGCTCCATCTTGCAGCACATAATTATAGGGATTAGACTACACTTGCAAGCAATAAAAACCGTAGGGGGAACCACAGCGATACCAAGCAGCTTGGTGAGAAGCCATAATGATAGGGAAAGCTCGACAACACTGGCATAGGAATCATGCATATTTTGCATGCCCAGACTTATTCTATCTATATCAGCGCTAATAAGAGTTATAGCTTCGGCATCGAGTACAGCCCTGGCACTGAGACGAAGAGTTTTGCTATAGATGATATTTATCAAGCTGCCGCGAAACATGGTGATGACACGATATGTCATGTGCTCATACCAGGTAAGCGACATCTTCACAGCAATGAATCAGTCTCTGAAAATCTATGTCACGTACAAGGATCTCAAACGTACTGCTTTTCCAATATGAACGAGCGCATATGCGCCGATAAGACCGTAGCCAAAGTTTCGCGTGTTGGGCCCTTCAGGCTCGGCAGTGAAGTCGAGGACTCGCTTTACAAGAAACGGTTCAGCGAACGTAAACCCAACATATGCGAGTCGAGGCAGGACGCCAGCGAGAAGATGCCACCTGTAATGACATATGAACACCCAGAGCAGAGCAATTTTGCTACGTTTGTTCGCTGAGAGGTAGTGAAATGTCAGTGAAACGCGCATGTAGCAATCCAAAAGCTCTGTAGGTAATAATAACCTCTTTCCCATCTATCTAGAAGACTTTCAGGCCGGGAGGCACCGAGAACGTCCTGGTCGAGTGGTGTCAATGTGTCGACAGTCAAAGAGGTTCTATAGCCCTTGAGGAGCAAACCGTTCAGCCAAACAAAGAAGACTCTGTTGTAAAAAGACGCCGCCGCTTCTGGAGACACATTTTTGCAATGCCACATGAAAAACTTCTGCTTTTCAACTACTTCAGTGGCCAACATTACTAGCTTGACAAAATAGCTGGATAGATGGATGGGAGCCACCACATCGTACCCGGGTATGAAGAAGCTGGTGCGGGAGCTCGCCAAATCCAAGAGACTAGATATTCCGAGGTAAAGACAGAGGATGGTTGAAGGTCGAACAGATCGGACATGCTCCAGGTAGGAAACGTAAAGAAGCCATATGAAACTGGCGATGACAGTTAGTGTGACAGGTATGGTGAGTCTAGTAGTGGGAGTATCTGGTTTAGCCCGAAGCGCAAGCAAGATAATCTGCAGAACTATATACATCGAATAGGCCACCTAAACCACACACATATTGTCAATTGGAGTTTTCATTTCGGGAAAATATTGAAGACACCCGTACAAGTTTCAGAGCAAAGAGCCATGATCGCTGGACTTTGGACCCCTCCTTCCGCAGAAAGATTGCACGAGGGATGAGAAGTACAACTATGTACGAGCTGTCTTAGCCGGACGACATCCAGAGAGGAGATGAGCGATCATAGTACCCGTGAATAGAAGAGGTAAAAGCGTAAGAATACTCTCTTCGAATAGCAACGTGAAATCGAAGCCATGGAGGCAAGAATGGGTTATCGTGGGACCAATAACGTCGTGAACATCAATCGAGCATGCCTTTTTGGCCATGGCGGCGAGTTTTGGCAATTCAACGCCGTTAAGGTCGCCTTGTACGCAATTATTCGAGAAGCGCTATGAAGAGGTTGGAGAATGCAGATTAGGAAATTGGAGAACCTTGGTTTGCTCTGTTTGGCGGCTGTAGTACAGCCGACACATTTTCCTCTCTCTTCGTTGCATTTCGCACGTGCTACCCGCCGACTAATAATGAGTAACAAACCAGCGGGGGGAATTCGGAGATCATTTCGGGGGCCAGGTTTGTACTCTACTCCGTCAGGAGGTATGTACCTATGTTGGTGGGTGCGGTGTGTAACGTCGAAAGTCAATGGCGTAGGCGGCAGTGCAGTTTTAACATCATGGGAGGCGTTTTATTACGTTATGTACCTAAGGTACGTACTGAAACCAGCGGTTTTCAAACCAACGCCACGGTCGTCGCATTGGATAGGTACCTGGTAGGCTGGTGTACAACGCGTATGTATTCTTCTGTCAGAAAATAGAGGAGGGACGGCGGATGCGAAAAGGGCAGCAAAGGTCCTCACGAGACCTCAATTGCACACAAAGAAGACGATCGAAGACAGCAGTCCTGCCTGGACTACTACAAGACCTGAAAATGCCGTGACGCGAAGCTGTGCCAGTGCGCGCCAAAAATAGGCAAAACTGAGCCCCTTTGTTTCAGAGTCCGAAAGTGTGTGAGCCAATCAATTGGGAAAGGCTCCACACCATACCCTCATATCATCATATGTGCACTGAAAACTCGAGCATAAAGAGGCAAACACGAAATGTGCGCCTCCGCTACGCGTCGCCGCACGATTTCTTCAGTTTTGCCTAACAACTAGAACTGAAGAACTGAACTCGCATAACCTGACTACCTAAAACTGAGCAAGAGGGTGAAAAGTCTTATTATATATGGCCAAAGCCTCTCGTGCGATGCCGGACAATCCCGTCAAGGGAGAACGCACGTCTGGTTGGTCCAACACAGGGCCTGGTGACCCACAGAACTCTGGTAACCATCAGGTAGAACCTTCTGGCCCACCGGATCGCATGCCAACCAAGAAGAGACACTGACGTCTGACAACCAAGATGCAACACCGACTAAACACTGTCGTCGCATCACCCAGACGGCGGCGCAGGGAGCCAGGCCATCACAGGTACATGCATACATACATAGGTACCTACATACCTCATGTTCCAATCTCTGACTTCTTCCGGCAATTACCGCTATGGTCTCATGGCATTGGAGCTTTGGCACTTTTCTTGCGATAATTCACCTGTCTACCTATCTGAAAATTCTGCATGAGAACAGTTCTTTCCTTCGATACATACAACTCCGCAGTATTGTATATTAGGTGCCAGGTAGGTACTAGGAGGTATCTGAGGTTTCGGGTGGGCGTGGGCCTCTGCCGATCGGACAATTCATCCGATTTGATCCGGAGATTGAAATTGCCCGGTCAGGTACGATGCCGTTCATTAAATAAGCCTTGCTGCTCGTCCCACTCCGCTGAGCCCAAAGTATAGGTCGCATCGCTGACCTCGCGGCATGGCATTTTGAGTTCCCAGCTGCTCCATATTCCATTCCGTCGTTGACAGAGGGCCGTTCCAGAACTCAAACTCCATCACAACGCCAGCGAGCAGGAGCTTGATCTCCGCCAGGGCGAATGCTTTTCCCAAGCAAAGACGCGCGCCGTAACCGAAAGGCATGTAGCACGACTCCATAGCACGCAAGGTTTCCTCGTCAGCGTTTAGCCAGCGTTCGGGTTTGTAACTGTGAGCATCTTCGAACACGTCTGTCCTATGATGCATCGACCACGTCGACGTTGACACTATAGTCTACAAAATATTTGTCAGCCTCTAGGCTCCGAGAAGCTTTTATCTTAGGGTCGTGAATTTCGCAAAAGGTTTTCAGTACATATTGACACTCACACCGGCAGGAAGCACAATTTTACTGTACGGCTTCTCAACAGGCACCACCCTCTCAGCTCTACCACTCGATAAAGGATTGCATCGGCTAGACTCTCGAATGCAGGCATCCAAGATTGGTGCATGCAAGATGTCGGGAAATTCAGGGGAGCCGTCAGCCTTTCTTGGCAGGGCATGAAGCTCTTCTCGGACACGATCCTGCCATTCTGGGTGACGGGCTAGATTCCAAAGTGTGTAAGTGAGAGCGAGTGCCACAGTTGACTGCGCGGCGTGGAGATTGTCCAGAATTTCGGACGCAATCCATGGAATCGAAAGCGGCTCGCCATCGGGTGTCTTTGCGTTACTCAACTGGTAAAGCAGCGAGCCCGCGACCATTTTGTCTGGATTAGTTCGTGCGCAAATAACCTTCTCCATGTTCCAGTCCGTCAATCTTTCCTCGGCTGAAAGAAAAGCCGGGTCGCTTTTTGCGTAAGATAATGCTGCTCTGATCATTCTGTGGACTAAGGGACAGTTGTAGGATAAATTATTCCAGACCTCGACCTCCTTCCAGCCTTCTAATATCTTTCGCTCCTCGCACTCAGATTCTTCAATTGTGCGAGCGCATAAATGAGGACCGTATACCAAGCCCGTTATGTTGTCAAATGAGTAGAAATTGCAGTACAGCAGGACATCCACCGTTGAATGATCCTCGATCTCTTTTTTAATTCGATCGACTAGTTTTCTCACATTATTCCAAATCGGCTGCAGCGTGGACAGTTGATAGATTGCCGTGGGCTGGTAGAATGCAAATGTGCGCTTCAGCACCTGACGATGCTCTTTCACGCCAAGAGTGCAAAACAGAGGCCGCTCGCCATAAAACATAAAGTTGTCAAAGTAATGACCCTTGGGGTGTCGCCCAGTAGAGCCGTATATTTCTTTTGTCAACGATACGCTGGCGAACGAAATCTCGCCCGGAGCGATGAGAACCACATCTCCGTAGGTATGATGCCACTCTCCAATCTTTTTCGAACGGCGAAGCCACATGTCTTGGTAAACGATCCAGTATCGAGTGATCTTACAAAGCCTTGGGCCGGGAATGTCTTTGTATGGCGACCAGAATAAAGCGTAAAGGATCCTACCAACAGCCAGACTCAACAGGAGGGCAAAAACTAGGGCATAGAGAATGCACGTCATGGTCCGTGTGTTGGTGTGTAGGACCTTGAGATAGAGAAATGAAGAGCGTGGTGAAATGCCGCGATGATTAATCTCGGAACACACTTCTCTTTCAGTAGATTTAGCTACAGTAAACAAGGCACAAAACAGTTGACGAATAAAGTCATTCGTCGTTCTTACTTGTTCTAAATCATGATTGGACAACAATCAAATGACTGTACCGCACATGCGAGATGTCCAGAGTAACCTCGTGCGATCAATTCGGCTGTGAGCCCACATTTGATGTTCGATCCATGATGTTTTGAGCAGTAATCGAGGCTTGTCAGTTGGCTTCCGTCAACACTTGCAGAAGTCACTATACCTGGATACCATAGTTTGTTCCTTCCAATGAAGTGACCTGTCACCTAGTAAATGATCTGGATCGTACAATACGCGGTACACCTGAAATAGTTCAGCGCAGATGTGATATTTCGCCACATTTCATCACCTTTCTAGTCTTCTTGCGTCTCAGCCATCGTCATGATCATATTCGCTACTAGGAATTTGTGTCACGGGAGTATTGACATTTCGGAAGCATAAAGACTCAATGCATGTAAGACAAGTTACGAGCAAAGACGGCCCGGTGTAGTCATTACATACTTATGTCGTGGAGTATCTTGACCTTTTGTTGATGTTTGTACGTAATGACTTTGGCCATGTCTTAGCAGTGTAATGTGGAATTGCGCCCGACAAACCTCGTTCCCGCTCTATTGAGACATGCTCAGGGCCAGCGCCAGATGTGAGTTCAGCTCGACTTGCCACACATGCTTTTAATTCAGTACACTGTGCAGTTTCACCGGACGAGCTGCTCCATCGCCTTGAGTCCTTGACCATGTCTCTAGACTTCATTAATAAGTGTCGCTCCAGCATACAGAATAGGAAGATGCTGACACTGTAGTGGCTGAAAGCTCCCATTTGAGGAGGGGAGGGGCACTGGGCAGCCCCCACTGCCCACCCACGAGCCGCTGACGGAGTTGCCCGAAAGGGCCAGTTCCACATGAGGCGTACAATGGAGGGGTGTAACCGTGTAAAAGTCGTCTTGGGAGCCGAACGCCACGGACGAATTTATTGGCAACCATGGTCCATGAATTACAATTGCGACTCTGCTCATGCCGCACAAAGCTCTCAAGCATGTCATTTCTACGTCTACCTCTTTTTAATACTGGCTCTCGGGGGCCGGGCTGGCTGTAAGCGTTTCACATGGAATGATTTTGAGCGCACTTCTAATGGCAAACCTCGTAATTATGGGCGTTATGTACGAGTGTATCATGATGCATATGACTAAGGTGACATTATTACTATACCTAACATCTTACGCCTAAATCAGTGGCGGGCGTATGCAAGATGCGATTTCTCAGCCAGGTCCTTTCTCCCTGTAGAGCGAGAAAATTTATTGGTCATGGCTCGAAACTTGTCCGACAACTGGCTCATGCAACATGTTACCGTTTCTCAGGTTCTGTTCACGGCGCTGTGGCAAATAGAAAGGATCTGCTGGTTCGGCTTTGCCGCCTTTCGATGGACCTCGTCCTGATGTGTGACTGAGAAAATTGGTTTGTCAGTTAACTGTGTCCTGATGATGAGTTTACAAGGGTTTGTTTCTACCTGTACTTCTACGTCTGTGGCTTAATCATAGACCCTTTTGGCCGGCCTTATTTGCACTTATACCCTTCATCATCTTACATCTGGTATCGCTGGCAGTTTTGGCAGGACCAAGTACAGGAGAAAAAACAATTTCTTACATTTTCAGTAACATTTTCTCTTTTTGATATCATACAATTTTGATCCTACTACATACTTCACTCTGTCATCTGGGAGAACATGGATCATCTCCATTCAAAGATGTCAGATGGCACTTCAAGCGAATTGGAAAGGGTCACACTGGCGCATCACGGCAAAGCGCAAACTTCTGCGGGCGACATCATCACTGACCATGATCTCCAGCTCATTTGGAAATGGAACGGATCTGTTCCAGCAGCGTTCCATGGATGCGTCCACGATTTGATCACGAACAGGGCGCGGGCCCAACCTGACGCACAAGCTATCTGCGCCTGGGATGGAGATTGGAGCTACCGCCAAATTGACGAACTATCAACCAGCTTGGCGCATCGGCTGGTATGCATGGGGGTAGATATTAACGTGCTCGTTTCTTTATGCTTTCAGAAATCAAAATGGACGCCAATTGCAATGCTTGGTGTCATGAAAGCTGGAGGTGCATCAGTTGCTTTGGAGCCGACGCTGCCGCGCGACCGATTGCAGCGCATCGTCAAACAAGCCAAGCCGAATCTGATGCTCTGCTCGTCTTTGACTGTGGATCTTGCCGGCCAGCTCACTACACAGCCAATTCTAGTTGTTGACGATCTGATCGTTCAATCTGTCAGCATTAGTAGATTGCCAATAGTACAGCCGTGGAACAAGCTCTACGTCGTTTTCACATCTGGCAGTACTGGCACACCTAAGGGCACCATCACTACCCACTCCAACTTTTGCAGTGCAATACACCACCATCAGGCAGATTTAAGCTTATCTTCTTCCTCGCGAGTGTACGATTTCGCCAGGTACTCCTTTGATATTGCCTGGTCAAATTTCATCCATACTATGGCTGCTGGTGGCTGCCTTTGTATTCCGTCACAATCCGAAGCTATTAACAATCTAACTGGCTCCATACGATCTTTTAATGCCAACTTCTTGAACATCACGCCGTCAGTTGGTAGTATGGTGCGGCCATCTGAACTAGATGGTGTTCTGAAGCACGTTGTTTTTGCGGGTGAGGCTCTGACAAACCATCTCGCGGCAAAGTGGGCACAACATGTCCGCGTCTTAAACTTATACGGTCCGGCTGAATGCACGGTTGGAGCCACGCTGCATGTCATAGTGTTGGATGAAGCATCCAAGAACAACGCTGCTAATACTAGTATTGGCCGTGGATTGGGCTGCTGCACATGGATCGTCAGCTCGTCGTGCCACGATAAGTTGGCTCCCGTGGGTGAAGTTGGTGAATTGGTGTTGGAGGGTCCCATAGTTGGAGCTGGATACCTTGGCGATGGGGACAAAACAGCCGAACTGTTCATCGAGGACCCCCAGTGGCTGGTCGAGGGACCGCCTGGCGGCGTAGGGAGACACGGCCGACTATACAAAACAGGCGATCTTGTGCGCTATGAGGCCGATGGAAGGCTTTCTTTTGTCGGCCGCAAGGACTCACAGGTCAAAATCAACGGGCAGCGCGTGGAGCTAGGCGACATCGAATACCATGTGCGAGAGCATGCTTGTGGTGGCCCAGATTTGCAGGTAGTTGCAGAGCTCGTGGCCTCACGCAATGGTGAAAACCCGCTACTTGTAGCCTTTATACAAACACAGACACCGACTGCGGATAACGAAAATGGAACGCGACAGCATGAGCTGCATGAATTAGTTGACGGACTCAATGAACGATTGGCAACGTGTCTGCCAGCTTACATGATCCCTTCTGCGTATATCCCATTGGAAGTCTTTCCGAAGAACGCAAGCGGGAAGATTGACAGGTGCAAGCTGAGAGAAGTTTGGCAGCTGTCGACCGCCCAAGAGCTTATAGCTCAAGGTCGGACCTCAACGAACAAGTCAGCACCGATCACGGAGATGGGGTTGCATCTACAGGCCCTGTGGGCGAATGTTCTTGGCCTTCGTATGGATGAAGTAGGAGCAAAAGACAGCTTTCTGCGCCTCGGGGGAGACTCAATTGCGGCCATGAAGTTGGTCGGAATCGCGCGCGACCACGGTCTATCACTGCGCGTCGCGGACATCTTTAACCACCCGGACCTAGATGACATGTCAGCCATTGTTAGCCAAGTCTCGGGGGAACCAACTCCCATTGAGCGCTGCTCATTGCTCAAGGGCGATATTGATGTATCGTCAGCGCGACAACAAGCTGCTGATGCCTGCGGTGTGAAGTTTGATGAGATCGAGGACATTTTCCCTTGCACTCCTCTTCAAGAGCTTATGATTGCCCTGACGGCCAAGCACTCAGGTGATTACGTCTCTCGGCATGTTCTACAGCTGCATCCCAAAGTCGATACGAATCGTCTGCAAAATGCATGGAATCAGGTCATGGCAATGACTCCTATTCTACGAACACGTATCATTGACCTCAGTCATCAAGGGCTTGTGCAAGTAGTGGTCAGCCAATCACCAACATGGGCACACACAGATGGAGCAACGAGCCTCGAAACGTGTCGAAAAGGGGAGATTAATCATGCAGCAGCCTTAGGCACCCCTTTAGTCCACTCTGGCCTAATTGAAGAGTCGTTCGGTGATGAGATCAGGCGTTGTTTCGTATTGACGATGCATCATGCACTTTATGACGGATGGTCCCTGCAGCTATTGTTGGAGCGAATTGCCGAGACCTATGCTGGCGAGACACGAGCAGAGACATCAGTGCAGTTTCAAAGCTTCATCAAACATATTATGAACATTCCATTGGATGAATCATCCAAGTTCTGGTCTGCCCAGTTTGAGCGTTTCGAGGCGCAAATCTTCCCAGAACTACCGTCGCCGCGCTATGAACCGAGAGCTGATCAACTGTCAGTTCACGGCATGACCGGGCTTCAGTGGCCAGATATAATTGGCGTGACTGCATCAACCACAATACAAGCCGCGTGGTCAATTCTCACCTCCTCTTATACGAACGCCGATGACACCGTCTTCGGTGTCACGGTGAGCGGTAGGCAAGCGACTGTAAGAGGCGTGGATCAGATGATAGGCCCTACCATTGCGACCGTGCCGAAACGTATACGTCTGAACAAGCGCAAGACTGTCGCGGAATTTCTTCGGCAAGTTCAGATGCAGACTATCAGCTTAACAAGATTTGAGCAGACGGGTCTCCAAACAATTCGACGAGTCAGCCCTGAAGCAGAGAGAGCTTGTGGGTTCCAGACTCTACTTGTCATTCAGCCGGCTGCCGATGAGAAGGAAAAAGCTGCCTGTGATGGTCTTTTTGTGCTCGCCGGTGGTGGCGAACTTTGGTCTCAAGTAGAGGACCCGATGGCGGAATTCCGAACATATCCGTTATCGCTTGAGTGCCATCTTCAAGACAACGGCGTCGTTGTGTCAGCCCGATTCGACTCCAAATTACTTAATGAAGGGAAAGTGGTTATTCTTATGAGACAGCTCGAGCATGTCCTGCGCCGGCTGTGCGATGTCAAGTCTCATCAGACACGTCTTGAAGATGTTAGTCTGGTTGGACATGAGGACCTTCAACAGATGTGGCGTTGGAACTGGGCTGTGCCTGAACCTGCAAAAGTTGCTGTGCATGAACTTATTGCAACAACGACAAGGCAGCAACCAGAAGCGCAGGCTGTTTGCGCATGGGATGGCAACTGGACGTACGATGAGCTTGACAAGTTATCGAGCCATCTGGCATGTAGTCTCGTGGATTCAGGAGTAGGTCCAGAGGTTGTTGTGCCGCTGTGCATTGAGAAATCGAGGTGGATGCCCGTCGCCATGATGGCCGTGATGAAGGCTGGTGGAGCGTCGCTCGCGCTGGATTACGCGCAGCCCGAGGATCGACTTCGCAGTATCGTGGATCAGGTAAGTCCAATTGTGATGCTGACTTCGATAGCAAACCAGGAACTTGCTCGCCGCCTGAGTCCTCAGAGTACGGTTGTCGTGGTCGTGGTCAGCGAGCATTGCCTAGGCAGCCGGCCCGCAGAGCCCCGAGTGAGAGAGGCGCAAACGCTGCCGGAAGTTGATCCGTCCCGCACGCTCTACCTCGTCTTCACGTCTGGCAGCACTGGCCGCCCCAAGGGCGTCGTTGTCACCCACGAAAACGTCGCCAGCGCAATTCTGCATCAGCGCGGCACGCTTGCGTTCACCAAGGACTCGCGAATTTACGATTTTGCGTCGTATATGTTTGATGTGGTCTGGTGCAACCTTCTCCAGGGCCTTTCCGTCGGAGCCTGCATCTGCATTCCCAGTAACGATGATCGCCGAAACGACCCTTGGGGCGCTGCGGCTCGCCTTGGCGCCAATATGACCATCCTGACACCGTCGACCGTCCGTGGACATGATTTGAAGCCTCTCCAGTGCCTACGAAATGTTCTTTTCATTGGAGAACCCCTTTCGACCGATGATTTTAGCGGCTTGCATTCCGAGACGATCGTGACGAATTTGTACGGCCCCACAGAGTGTACGACATTTAGCACTGCCCAACAAGCAATATCAAGTTTTCCATCATCTTTGAACAAACGTATCGGCATAGGGACAGGCCAGGGTCTATGCGCATGGCTTGTTAATCCTTCGGACCATACCAAGTTGGTTCCCCTAGGATGTGTCGGCGAGGTGCTGCTAGAGGGGCCACTTGTGGCGGCTGGCTATCTGGAAGACGAAGAAAAGACGACAGCTGCCTTCTTCCACGACCCGCCGTGGCTTCTGGAGGGATGTCAACACCACGCCGGTCGCCATGGACGTTTGTACAAGACCGGAGACCTTGCACGATTTGATAGCGATGGCAGCTTGTTTTTCCTTGGAAGAAAGGATTCGCAAGTTAAGATCAACGGCCAGCGTGTTGAACTGGGCGACATTGAACACCACATACAAGCCAATGTTTCGTATCATCGTGATTCGAACGTTGTTGCGGAAGTTGTGAACCCTCGAGGAAGTGACAAGGCAATGCTGGTAGCCTTCATACAAGTCTCAGTTACTTCCGAACCTGGCAATTTAGATACTCAGGACGAATTCGCAAGTATTACAGCTGGTCTTCAAGCCAGGCTTCTTGCGCAGCTACCGGTTTACATGGTTCCATCTGCATTTATTCCAATCGAGGAGATTCCAGTCACAGCTAGCGGCAAGATTGACCGCCGCAAAATCCGTGCTCTGGGACAGCAACTGACCTCAAAAACCCTTCTGGAAAGTACCTCTGCTTCTCTGACCCAGACGCGACCGCCCTCTACCGCTGCTGAGATGACCTTGCAGGGCCTCTGGTCTGCTGTGCTGGGTGTGGAAACCAAATGCATCAGCGCAGAAGACAGTTTCCTGCGCATGGGGGGTGATTCTATAGCGGCCATGAGGCTTGTTGCGGCAGCTCGCAAGCAGGGCATGTCTCTCACTGTCGCGCAAGTCTTTCAACACCCATTGCTGTGTGACCTCGCCAAGTTGATAGGGGACGCGGCTATTAGTGCCAACGGAGATGCCAGTTGTCATCAACATCAACCATTCTCCCTATTACAGTCAAGAAAAAGCGTCAAAGAAGTCAGGCAAAACATTGCAAGCAAGATCAATATCCTTCCTATTCAAGTTGAAGACGCCTTTCCTTGCACACCATTACAAGAAGGCTTGCTGGCTCTAACTGCCAAGCGACCTGGGGACTATGTGGCACGATTTGTCTACCCTCTGCAGCCTAGTGTAGACACTGAACATTTTATCAGAGCCTGGGAGGCTGTGGTGTCGGTATCGCCGATTCTTCGAACGCGCATCATCGATCTTGGCGAGACTCGATTAGTTCAAGTCATTGTCAATGAGCCGACAACATGGGCGCTGCGGGGCGAATCAACCAGTCTGGATGCTTACGAAACCGCAGACAAAAAATTGAGCACTGGTCTAGGGACGCCGATGACACGATTTGCCGTGATACAAGATCCAGTAACCGACAGTCGCTTCTTCATCTGGACCATTCATCATGCTCTGTATGATGGCTGGTCTATTTCACTGATGCTCGACAAGTTGAATGTCGCATTTCATCAAAGCGAATCCCACAACATCTCACTACCATCTTCCCCACCCATGCAGACCTTTATCGAGCATATCATCAGCATTGACCAGGATGACGCCGCCAGGTACTGGCACAAGCAATTTCAGGATTTTGGAGCTATGATCTTTCCGGCTGCACCTTCAAACTCCTATCAGCCCATTTCCAACGCATTTATCAAGCACCGCATTCGAGATTTGCGCTGGCCAAAAATCGACATTACGCCGTCCACAATGGTCCGGGCGGCATGGTCGATGCTGGCCGCCAAGTACACCGACCGTCCAGAGGTCATCTTTGGTGTCACCATCTCGGGACGACAAGCTGCGGTAGCGGATGTGGAGCAAATTGTCGGGCCTACAATCGCAACAGTCCCCGTGAGGGTCGCTCTTCACCAGACTGAGATGACTGTGATAGAACTTTTGCGAAAATTACAGGCCCAAGCAGTGGAAATGACGGCATTCGAACAAACGGGCTTACGAAACATTCGACGTGTGAGTAGCGACGCCGAAAAAGCTTGCGTTTACCAAACACTACTCGTCGTACATCCAGCTGAGGAAGAGGATGAGGCGAGGAACATGAGCGGCTGGTTCATCAGCAGACGAGACGAATATGGAGAAGACGATACAAACGTGACTGAGCACGATACCCATGCACTGACCTTGGAATGTACTCTCAAGCGACAGGGTATGAGTCTTCGTGTCGCGTACGACTCCAACATCCTTGATATCGATCAAGTCAATAGACTTGCCACCCAATTTGAGCACACACTTCGACAAATTTGCGTGCCGGAAAATGCGAGCAAGATCCTTTCAAGTATAGAAATGGTCAGCCCTCACGACATATCTGATGTTTGGCTATGGAATGGCACCTGTCCGACAGCTTACAGTGCTTGCCTGCACGATTTGATCTCTACATCCGCTCAAAGGCAGCCAGACGCATTAGCCGTCAATGCCTGGGATGGAGATTTCTCATATGGCGAGCTAGATGCAATATCTACACGACTAGCGTTCTATCTTGCTGGTCTCGGCGTCAAGCCAGAAACCATTGTACCTCTCTACTTTGAAAAGTCTAAGTGGATGCCAGTCACAATGCTGGGTGTCATGAAAGCAGGCGGTGCGTCGGTCTTGATGGACTTGAGCCAGCCGAAGAATCGTTTGCAAGCTATCATTGACCAGATTGCACCTGTCATATTGCTGACCTCATCACGTAACGAAAAGGTAGCATCTGAACTTACCAGTACGTCAGTGGTTGCTGTTAGTGGGAATCTTGTGAAGAGCCTGCATGATCCAGATCCTGTGGAACAACTATTCCGGGCTCAGCCCTGGAACAAGGCGTATCTGATTTTCACCTCAGGAAGCACTGGTACGCCCAAAGGTGCAATCGTAACGCATGAAAATGTTTGCAGCGCTGTGCGTTACCAGCAGCTTGCTCACGGATATCGTGCCGACGCTCGAGTTTATGACTTTACCTCTTATGCATTCGACACGGCGTGGAACAACTTTATGCATACGTTTACCGTTGGTGCTTGCTTGTGTATACCTTCAGAGGACGAGCGTAGGGATGATCTTACTGGGTCGATCAATCGATTCAAGCCGTCTATGCTCGACATTACACCATCCGCCGCCACAGCTCTACCGCTCGCTACTGTCCAGTCCCTTTGCACATTGATTCTAGGTGGTGAAAGTCTCTCCTTGTGGCAGGCTGAGAAACTAAGTTCCGTTGTCGACTTAAAGCTGGCATACGGTCCATGCGAGTGCACACCCACGTCGACAATCGCCACAGTTGATCCGAAGGCTACCAGCGATCCTAATATTGGGCGTGGCGAGGGCGTCGTTACTTGGATCATTGACCCGCGGGATCATAATGCTCTAGTTCCGGTTGGTGCAATTGGTGAGCTTCTCCTTGAGGGTCCTCTTGTTGGTCAGGGCTATCTGGGCGACGAAGAGAAAAACAAGGTAGCATTCATCCACAATCCTCAGTGGCTGCTGCGCGGCGGTGCTGGCAAGCCGGGACGTGAGGGGCGACTGTACAGAACCGGCGACCTAGTGAGATACAACTCCGATGGTACTCTTGCCTTTCTTGGTCGAAAGGACGCACAGATCAAGATCAACGGTCAGCGAGTTGAGCTTGGTGAAATTGAAAATCACATGGCTCGTCATCACCTTATACGACAGTCCGTGTCCTTGTATCCTCAAACAGGTCCTTTTTCGAAGAGACTTGTAGGTGTCCTGAGTTTACGAGAGGTGCTTCGGCGGCCTTCGACGGAGTCCATGATTGAGCTTGATGATGCACAAGGCCACAGCGGGACTGAAGAGCTTATCAACACGCTACAGATGCTTTTGGGCGAGGCCCTCCCGTCATACATGGTTCCCTCGGCTTGGATAGTTGTCAAAAGCATCCCCTTGAACCCGTCGGGAAAACTCGACCGAAACTTAGTGCATGACTGGCTGCTGCATATGGACGCGAAAACCTTTGCGAGAATGAACCACACAGGACATACCCATCCAGCTCGTGAGCCCAAAACAAATTCCGAGCGTATGCTATGCGACGCCTGTAGCGTTATCCTGAACGTAACACCTACCGATATTAACCTGCAAACCTCGTTCATTAGCAACGGCGGTGACTCGATCTCGGCTATGCGTCTCTCATCCTACTGTCGTGATGCTCACCTGATCGTTACAGTAGCAATGCTACTGAAGAGCAAGACTCTGGCAATTGTGGCGTCTTCTATCGTCGCAGCAGAACCTTCCGCGACTCGCGTGGAGCAGTCTCGTGAAGAGATCGGCAAGGCCTTCAACTTGTCGCCTATGCAGAAATGGTTCTTTGCCCAGTGCCCTTCAGATACCATCACTAAGGCGGATTACTATTGCAACCAGGGCTTCTACGTTAAGCTCAATCGCCGTGTGTCGATTAAAAATGTTTCATCAGCAATACAGATGATCGTCGAACGTCATTCCATGTTGCGGGCCCGATTCGAGGAAGAAAAAAGTGGCTGGGTCCAGCGAATTCCAGCGCCTGAAGACAGTGCCTATCACTTTGGTTATGCAGATTCCCAGTCTGTCAAAGAGATTAAGGCCAATGCGAGAAAAAGACACCAAGGCTTAGACATCAAGCGTGGCTTAGTTTTTTCAGCAGATTTGTACACCCTACCAACAAAAGATCAATATCTGATTCTCATCGCACATCATTTGGTCGTCGACCTTGTCTCGTGGCGGGTTATACTAGACGATCTTGAGTCCGCGATGCTCGGAAAGAAGCTACACGACGGCTCTACCTTCCAGCAGTGGACCACGCTACAAACTAATGTTGCTCTTTCTTCTCAATTCGCCCCAGATAAGGTTCTCCCCACCCAAAACGTGCATAATAACCATGAATTCTGGAAGTTTACGGAGGGTACCCCTAACACGGCCAGCGACCACATTGCGAAGGATATCGAGCTAGACAATGCTACGACGCTGCTATTGATCAAGGATGCCAACACAGCATATAACACGGAACCAGTGGACTTGATCCTTTCATCCATTTGGCACGCTTTCTTTCGCATATTTCCCACGCGCCAAGGACTGACAATCTTCAATGAAGGCCACGGCCGAGAGCCTTGGACTCCTGGAATTGACTTGTCGCGCACTGTTGGCTGGTTCACGACGTTGAGCCCCATTCATGCATCTCGCACCGACGGCGACGTTGCTTCTCACTTAGCGCGGTTAGTTAAGGATACAAGGAGGCGGCTACCCTCCAATGGCTGGGCATACTGGGTCTCAAGGCATCTGAATGAACAAGGAATTGCAGCATTTGCATCTCATTCCTCCACAATGGAAGTGCAATTCAACTACCACGGGCAGTTCCAGCAATTGGAGCGGCCTGATTCTCTCTTCGAAGTCGTGAACTTCGACGACGAGGTATCTGCCGTGGGGCAATTGCTGCCCACGTCAGTTCTGTTCGACATTAACGTTGTTATTCATGCTGGAGTAACCAAAATATCTTTTTCTTGGAACCGACACCTAGCCCATCAAGATTTGATTCGGGCGTGGGCCGCTCAGATCAAGGTCTCGCTACAGTCTATCTGCTTTGAGCTAAGCAAAAAACATACTGAGCCCACTCTTTGCGACTACGAATTTCTCAATCTTGACTATAGAGGTCTTGATGAGTTGCGCGAGAACAGATTGCGTCATCTTGAAGAAATCAACGATTCCCAAGTCGACTCTATCTACCCATCATCTCCCATGGTGGACGGTATTCTTCTAAGCCAAATGAAGGGAACTGGTTCGTATGAAACTTCCCAAACTTGGCTGATAAAGCCTCGACAATGTCACAAAATCAACATCAATGCTTTAGGAGAGGCTTGGCAAACTGTCGTCGCTCGACATCCTTCATTGCGGACTGTTTTCATCGATAGCGTGGATGCGTCAGTTGCCTTCAACTCCGTGGTGCTTAAGTCCTTCCATGGCGATATTATACTTTTTGAATCGGACAGTTTTGCTTCAGCCTGTTCGATGTTAAAAGAAGTTCCAAAAGTCGTTTACTCTCATGCCAAGCCTGCTCATCGACTAGTACTTGCCACCATATCGGGTGATGATCGGGTACTTTGCAAGATCGAAATGAGCCATGCTATTTCCGACGGTGCCTCAACGTCTATTACCATGAATGACTGGGCTAGAGCCTACTCTGGAGAGCTTGACATCGAAGAACTAAGCGACGTTACTCAGCAATTCACTCGAGCACTTTCGTTGGTACCCAAAGCTGATAAGATATCCTACTGGAAAAGTAAATTATCCGGTCTGGAACCTTGCAACTTTCCACGTCTCGGGGAATCTGTGCCAATTGATGAGTTCGCTACTGCGACAGTGACTTTGAAGCTCGAAGATAACATTTTGCCCCAGATGAAACGATTCTGCGAGGCATGTTCGGTCACTCCCGCTAGCTTATTCCAGTGTGCTTGGGCTCTCACCCTGTCAGCATACACAGGGTCTGACTCCGTCTGTTTTGGATACCTCGCGTCCGGAAGAGATCTAGCTATGAAGGGTATCCTAGACGCAATTGGCGCATTCGCCAATGTCATGATATGTCGGGTCGATATTGATAGAGAATGGGGCAGTGATCAGTTGGTCCACCATGTCCACGACCAAGTATTGGAGGACCTGAATTTTCAACATTGTTCCATCGCTGATGTTCAGCATGAGCTTGGCCTCCCATATGGGCAATCTCTATTCAATTCTATTATGTCCTACCAAGCCGACGACGAGGACTTCAGCGAAGGCATCCAGACGCAGGATCTGGTCTTTACTGACCTTGAATGGGAAGACCCGACAGAGTATGACATGACGATCAACATTAGACATACCAACGCATCAGTCCACCTCACGTTGAACTATCGATTGGCGTGTATATCTGGTTGTCAGGCACGCAGTGTTGTTTCACTTTTCGAAAAGTTTGTCGCATCTCTGACAGGCAATTATGGAACTCTTTATTCGGCTGTCAGTGAACCACTAAACAGGCTATCACTGATAGACAACATCAGCGACAGAGACTTGCAAAGAATTTGGAAGTGGAATGAGGAGGCACCTGAACCTGTTCAAGACATAATCCACGACATGATAGCTCAAATAGCTCGCAAAGACCCTCATGCACCCGCCATCTGCGCCTGGGACGGGGACTTCACGTATGCAGCATTAGATGACGCAGCCTCAAAGGTAGCTCGTTATCTTGCTACGCTAGATGTTCGACCCGGTGTCATTGTGCCTTTGTGCTTTGAGAAATCGAAGTGGATGCCTGTGGCCATGCTCGCTGTCATGAAAGCAGGCGGTGCGTCGGTCGCACTAGACAGCACCCTTCCGGAAGAACGCCTATTAAGCATAGTTGAACAAGTAAACCCTATCGTCATTCTCACATCTTTAGGAAATGAAGAATTGACGAAACGCCTCGCGGGTTGTTCTACAGTGCCTCTCAGTGATTCTCATCTCGCAATGCTCGATACGACAACTGGCATCCTACCGATTGTTGAGCCATGCAACATGCTTTACGTTGTCTTCACTTCTGGCAGCACTGGGGTTCCCAAAGGTGTGATCATCACGCACTCTAACTTCAGCAGTGCCATTCGCTACCAACAGGTCGCTCTGGGTTTCAAACGCAGTTCTCGCGTATACGATTTCGTGAAGTATGCCTTCGATGTCACTTGGTCCAATTTTTTGCATTCAATGACCGCTGGAGCCTGCTTATGCATCCCGTCCGAGGCCGAGACATCCGATAATATCACAGAGTCTTTGAACAACTTCAGAGCGAACTTCGTTGACTTGACTCCATCAGTCGCCAGTACTCTGTGCCCCACCGATCTTATCACACTCGATCAGATCCTGTTCAGCGGTGAAGCATTAACCACTCATATCGCGGCGCAGTGGGCTGAAGACAAGATTGCTTTGAACACGTATGGTCCTGCAGAATGCACTGTCAAGGCAACATTCGCAAAGGTTGGCAATTCTGATGCGTCTGCTGCCAGTATAGGCTCAGGGTTCGGTCTGTGTACCTGGGTTGTGCAATCGGCGGACCACAATAAGCTCGCGCCAATTGGAGTCGTCGGTGAATTGATACTCGAAGGACCATTAGTCGGCGATGGCTATCTGAACGATCCGACAAAGACAAGGCAAGCTTTCATCGACAGCCCTGACTGGCTTGTTGGTGGAGCAAAAGGCTATTCCGGTCGAGAAGCGAAGCTATACAAGACAGGAGATTTGGTTCGATATGAAGCCGATGGAAGCTTGAAGTTCATCGGCCGCAAAGACGGTCAAGTCAAGATTAACGGACAGAGATTAGAGCTGGGGGACGTTGAGCACCATGTTCGTCTGAATCTTCTACATGATGCGCCAGTTCAGGTTTACGCCGAGGTAATCAAACCTCGAGGGAGTAAATCTCCGATACTTCTCGCCTTCATTCATCGCTCCACTAGCCAGCTCACATTTGCCGCCGAAAAGGGGCACGACCAAATTAATGATATGATAGCACGCCTCAGCGAGACACTCGCCAAAAAGGTTCCTGGCTACATGATCCCTGCTGCTTACCTCACAATAGACGAGATCCCAATGACAGCAACTGGCAAGGCTGACCGTCGTCGTTTGCGACACCTAGGCGAGCAATTGACATTGGAAGAGCTCTTGGTGCTCAATGTTCACAGCGAAGCACCTACAGTTCCAAGGACAGTTTCAGAAAAGCGTTTACAGAGTCTTTGGGCATCTGTCCTTGACATTGAAGCAGACTCTATAAAGGCGAATGATAGCTTCCTTCGTATTGGAGGCGACTCTATCGGAGCTATGAAGTTAGTGGGTATTTCACGCAAGGAGGGGCTTGCTCTGACTGTTGCGGACATTTTTCAGCATCCAAAGCTGAGTGACATGGCGAAGATTGTTGGTGATGTTTGCGAGGCCGAGCTCGAAGCTATTCCGCCTTTCTCGCTGCTGAAATCCGAGATTGACACTGAAGCGGCGCGCGATCAAGTTGCACGAATTTGCGAGATCGATGGCCACCACATACGGGATATCTTCCCCTGTAGCCCGTTGCAAGAGGGTCTCCTTGCTCTGACAAGCAAGAGAGCGGGTGATTATGTGGCACAGTACACACTCCCTCTCAAGTACACGACTGATGTTGGTCGCTTTCGGAGGGCTTGGGAAAAGGTCCTGATGATGACGCCAATTTTGCGTACCCGGATTGCCGATATTCCAGACCAAGGGCTTGTTCAAGCTATTCTTGACGAGGAAGCTTGTTGGCTGCAGTGCTTTGATGTGAGCGATTATCGAGAACAAGTTGAGAATATACCCATGGGTCTAGGGAAACCCCTTATCCGAT
The DNA here is from genome assembly GCA_018360345.1 of Claviceps sp. LM84 group G4. Lineage (NCBI taxonomy): Eukaryota > Fungi > Ascomycota > Sordariomycetes > Hypocreales > Clavicipitaceae > Claviceps > Claviceps sp. LM84 group G4. The sequence continues at coordinate 44,426 of SRQH01000094.1, forward strand.
ATTCTGTTACCAAATTGTCTGAAAATGATCACAGATCTGTTTTTGTCCTTACCATTCATCACGCGCTCTATGATGGATGGTCAATGTCGCTCATCATGAGTAGGCTAGAGCAGGCGTACAAAGGGAATGCAGTTCTCCAGCAGACGCCCCCTTTCCAGCGCTTTATCAAGCACATTTTGAGCACCAGTGATGAGAAATCCACACGCTTCTGGAAATATCATTTCGAGGGATGCGAAGCGCAAGTCTTTCCTAAGCTTTCATCGACTACACATCAACCTACAGCGAACTCATACTTCAACCATTACATCGAGAACTTACGCTGGCCGGAAAACGACATCACTGCTTCAACAGCAATTCGCGCAGCGTTAGCGATCTTGACTGCAAGACACACAAACTCTGACGAAGTCGTTTTTGGGGAAACCGTGAATGGCCGTCAAGCGGACGTGCATGGTGTGGACGAGATGACGGGCCCAACTCTTGCAACGGTGCCAGTCCGAGTGGTCCTTGACTGGGATGAGCCTGTTGAAACGTTTCTTGACCGAATCCAGACGCAACATGTGCAAATGACGGCTTTTGAGCAGACGGGACTGCAGAAAATCCGCAGGATGGGCATCCATGCTAAACAAGCCTGCGACTTTCAGACCTTGTTGTTGATACACCCTTTTGAGCAGGCTATGCAGCTTGATACCCAACTATTCGCAGTTTCAGAGCGCCATGATGACGGAGACGAAGTCGATGCTCAGATTTCTCAGTTCGACACTTATGCCCTAAGTATTGAATGTGAATTGGCGACGTGTGGTTTGAATGTGCAGTTCGAGTTCGATGACCGTATTCTCAGCAGATATCGTGTTCAAAAATTCGCCCGACAGCTTGAGAATATTCTGCGCCAACTCTGCAATGTGGGGCATGAAGAGCTATGTCTCAAAGATGTTGAGACGGTCAGCATCGACGATCTGAAAGACATCTGGGAATGGAACGCCACAGTACCAGTGACTGTTGACACTCCGGTGCATGAGATCATAGCTGAAAGATCTTTGCAGAATCCTGATGCTCCAGCAATTTGCGCCTGGGACGGTAATTGGAATTATAGACAATTACATGATTTATCCTCACGCTTGGCCTTTCACTTGCAACATCTTGGAGTCGGTCCTGAGACCATAATTCCTTTGTGCGTTGAAAAATCAAGGTGGAGTCCAGTTGCGATTCTTGGCGTGATGAAGGCTGGTGGGGTGTGTGTAACCCTCGATCCGAGCTTACCAGAGGATCGCCTCATCAGCATTGTGCAACAAACCAACCCAAGAATGATACTCTCGTCTCTAGACAATGAGAGCCTGGCTACTCGTTTATCGTCCGATCGACTCGTTATTGTCATCAACGAGAGGCTAATGATTTCACTGAAAGCCCGAGCAAATGGACCCCTACCGACGGTCAAACCTTCTGATACTCTATATATCGTCTTCACATCCGGCACTACCGGGACACCAAAAGGTGTGCGGATTACACACTCAAACTTCAGCAGTGCCATTGTACACCAGCGCAGTGCTCACAACTTCGACAACGTGGCTAATGCCCGAGTCTATGACTTTGCGTCGTGTGCTTTCGACACCTCGTGGCAGAATATGCTTGCTACCTTGGACTGTGGTGGGTGTTTGTGCATTCCTTCTGAAGCTGAGCGACGAGATGACCTTGCCAAATCTATCGAACGTTTTGAAATCACTCATCTTGAGATGTCTCCTTCTGGAGCTATGGTCTTGCCCCTGTCAACGCTCAAAAATCTCAATACCCTAATTCTCGGCGGTGAGAAGTTGCAAGGGTGTGTGAAAGAATGGGCCTCGGTAGTCAGTACAAAAAACTCATACGGCCCTTGCGAATGCACTCCAACGTCTCTCGTCGCAGACGTTGACCCCGTGGCTTTTAACGGGGGAAACATCGGCAGAGGCAGAGGTGTGAACACATGGATAGTGGATACAAAGACTGGTGAGTCTTTGATGCCCGTAGGAAGCATAGGGGAATTGATGCTAGAGGGTCCACTTGTAGGTCCGGGTTATTTCGGAGATCCTGACAAGACTGCTTCTCTCTTTGTCGAGAACCCATTGTGGCTAACACGTGGGTTTTTGGACCACCCTGGCCGTAACGGCCGACTATACAAGACTGGAGACATAGTCTTCTATAACGAGGATGGTACTCTGACCTATATCGGCCGCAAGGATTCTCAGATCAAACTTCATGGCCAACGTATCGAATTGAGTGAAATTGAAAGTCACATCTCGCAACATCGCTTGACAAAGCAATCAGCTTGTCTGTTCCCCAAGTCGGGTCTTTGGGCAAACACGATAGTCAGCGTCTTCAGTATTCAAATTTTTCAGAGTGATTCCGACAGTGGCATCGACAGTGGCACCGACAGTGGCACCGACAGCGGCACCAAGTCTTCGAGCTATCCTGCATCGTCTTTTACTGGTACACCCACCTCGGCATCGTATTGTACCCAATCTCCCGACAATTCGACTCCATCTGTTACTCCAAGAACTCCAGGTTTGCAACATGGCATGGATATAATACTTGAGCATCATACTGCTGCAGTCCAGGCCTACATTGAAGACATGCGAAGCTCTCTGGAGATGTCTTTACCTTCCTATATGGTTCCTTCCAAGTGGATCGCAGTGAAGCATATTCCCCTGAATTCGTCAGGTAAACTGAATCGCAAGCAGCTCGAGGCTTGGCTTGAAAAGATGGAGAAAGTTGTACTCGAACAATTTTCTGGTCCAAATAATATTTCTTTATTCCGGGAACCAAAAACACGAATCGAGCATGTTCTAATGGATGCGTGCTGTCGGGTTTTGAACGTACCGGCGTCTGAGGTCAACATGGAACGTTCATTTGTAGCCAACGGCGGTGATTCTATCTCCGCGATGCGATTGATTCCACAATGTCGCGCTCAAGATGTCATCCTCTCTGTGGCCGCTTTGCTAAAGGCCAAGTCTCTAGCCGAGGTCGCAAAGTTGCCATCCGCAATGGTCCAATTTGGTCCCTCTCAAATTGAAGACTTTGAACAGCCTTTCCTACTTTCTCCAATTCAGCAATGGTTCTTTCGTCAGTCTCCTTCTGATATCGTCAACACTCCAAGTCACCGCTGTAATCAATCATTCTACGTACGAATACACCGACAAGTGTCATCCAAGGAGGTTGGCGACGCTGTCTCGAAAGTCGTTGCGCAGCACTCGATGCTTCGTGCCCGCTTTCAGCAGCAAGACGGCAACTGGACACAAATCGTTCCGGAAATGACAAGAGCCAGATACCACTTCGAGTCTTCAAGTTTGCATTCTATGCAGGAATTGCAAGCTCTTGCATCTCGACGTCAGCTGGGTCTCGACATTGAGCGCGGTCTTGTATTTTCCGCCGATCTCTGCAGATTCTCCTCTGGTGAACACTATCTTGTTCTTATTGCACACCATCTGGTCATTGATCTTGTATCGTGGCGAATCATCCTAGACGATCTCGAGACTCTTCTTACTGGTGGAGTCTTAATGGAAACTCTTCCGTTCCAAATCTGGAATAATCTCCAGCACCAAGAGGCCAAATCTACCAAGTTTTACCAGCCAAATGTACTATCCACGGATGGCGTAAACAATGATCTCGCCTTTTGGGACTTTGAGTCCGGGGCTCCAAATTCAACACATGATCATGTTATTAAGTCTTTCACAATTGACCGAAAGATCACGTCGCTAACTTTGAAGAATGCGAATAATGCCTTGAACACGGAGCCCGTTGACCTACTACTATCAGCAGTGTGGGATGCATTCTTTCGCACGTTTCTATCGCGGCATGGTTTAACAGTCTTTATCGACGGTCATGGTCGTGAGTCCTGGAATCCCAATATCGACATCTCCAGAACAGTCGGTTGGTTTACTACACTGGCTCCAATAAACATGTCGCGAGGAAATGGGGGAAATTTTACCGATATCGTTAGACGTGTTAAGGATGCACGAAGAAAGCTGGCCGCCAATGGATGGAAGTACTTTTCTTCTCGATATCTAAACAGAGAGGGAATGGACGCTTTTCGCTCCCATGAATCAGTTATGGAGATGTGTTTCAACTATCATGGCCAATTCCAGCAACTCGAGAGGCAAGATTCATTCTTCAGTGAAATTGAGCTTCATGATGTCTCGGACGTGGGACCCGACTTGCCCGCCTCTTCATTATTCGATGTTAACATGTCAATTGAGGATGGGCAGATCCATGTATCCTTCGCTTGGAATCGGCATATTTCTCATCAGGGTCTAATTCTCCAATGGATTGATGAGATAGGACCTTCTTTGCAGTCAATTTGTGAGACTCTAGCACCTAAGTCCAGGGAGAGAACACTTATTGACTACAACTTTCTTCGTCTGGACTACGCAGGTCTGGATAGGCTTCAAAGCCGCATCATTCCTGAAATCGAGCAGTTTAACAAGGCGACGGTACAGGACATTTATCCTTGCTCACCAATGGTAGAGGGAATCCGACTCAGTCAAGCTAAACAAGTTGGACTTTACGAGACTTCTCAAATCTACGAACTTCGACCGCGAGGAAACCATGTCATCAATGTGGAAAAGCTTCAAACAGCTTGGCAAGATACGATAGCTCGTCATCCTTCCTTACGCAGTCTCTTCATCGAAAGTCTAGACCCCAACTTGGCATTTAATCAGGTTCTCCTGGAAGCATATTGTGGCGATGATGTTCTGCTAACGAGTGAAACTCTGCACTCTGCCCGACTATCACTGCAATCTCTTCCCAAGGTCAAGTATCAACAACTCAAACCCCCCCATCGCCTTGCGCTTTGTCAAGTTTCGGACACTCGAACTCTTCTCTGTCAAATCGAGATGAGCCACACTATCACCGATGGCGCATCCACGGGGATTTTAATTGATGATTGGGCCAAAGCTTACCAGGGGGTTTTGGGAAAAGCTAATTTAGACGGGACCTGTCGCGATTTTGCGCAATCCTTGGTCGCAGGGGATGCAGAAAGCAAAAGGCTTTACTGGAAGAGAAAGTTAGAGGGCATCCAACCTTGCCTTTTTCCTCTCCTAGACAAGATCTCAGGTCCTTCTACCGAGGCAGTCTCATGGTCGACGATAGACATTGATGGGGCACTCTTTTCGTCTTTGCAGAAATTCTGCGAGTCCCACTCAGTAACCCCTGCGAGTTTGTTCCACGCCGCGTGGGCACTAACATTAGCCACATACACTGGCACCGACAGCGTTTGCTTTGGCTATATCGCTTCCGGCAGAGACCTTCCTATTCCTGGAATCGAGAATGCTATCGGAGCATACGCCAACTTGATGGTTTGCCGCGCGGACATCTCTCGAGAGTGGTCCAAACCCCGTTTCGTGCAATATCTCCACCATCAGGTCTTGGAGGATATGGGCTATCAGCATTGCTCTCTAGCTGATATACAGCACGACCTGGGTATTGTCTCGGGGTACCAATTGTTTAACACGATCATGTCATTCCAGAGAGACATTGAACAACCTACGGAGGGTCCTATGATTCAAGAATTCGACTTTGTAGATGCAGACGGAGATGATCCTACGGAGTATGAAGTCGCAATAAGCATCTCATGGGGTGTCGATTTCGCTAAATTGTTCATCAACTGTCTGCCTTCACGGTTTACCAATAACCAATGCCACCGCATTATTACCACGTTCAAGGCCATCACCTCTAGGCTTGTGTGCGACGAGCATTCGCAGTGCGATGACGGTACCCTACGCGGCGTTGACATGATCAGCGACGAAGACTTGGATGACATCTGGCGGTGGAACTGGGAGGTACCTGAGATTGCGGCTACATGTCTTCATCATATCGTGACAGACGTGGCAAAAAGACGGCCAGAATCCATTGCTATTGATGCCTGCGACGGTGTGTGGACATACGCCGAGCTGGACAGGCATGCGACTCAAATAGCTCAGCAATTAGGACATCTTGGCGTCGGGATAGGTGATGTGGTCGCACTATATTTCGAAAAGTCTCGCTGGGTATCTGTGGCTATGCTTGCCGTGCTCAAAATTGGGGGAGTTGCGACCTTGTTGGACTCGTCTCAATCAGAGAGTGTTTTTGTTCGCACAATAGAGCTTTCCGATCCAAATCTGCTCCTCTCATCGAGTGTAATGAAATCGGCCGCTGCTAAGCTTACGAATCGGCCGGTCCTTGTCATCAATAGTGCTCTTCTAGAGACGTTGGCAGAAGTGGGCTCATCAACTCTTCCCTCTTTCCAGTCGTCAAACTACGCCTGTCTCATCTATTCTTCAGTATTATCTGCCTCCCCAAAATGTGTGGCTCTGACACATGATAACCTCAGTTCCGCTGTGAAGCACCAAAGGGATATTCAAGGGTACCATGCCGAGTCAAGGGTTTATGACTTCATGCCATACGCCTCACAATTTACCTGGAAGGTATTTTCGTACACCTTTACTTGTGGTGGTTGTCTCTGTGTACCTTTCGAGGCTGAACACAAACAAGCCCTTGAGATTTCTATATCACGCTGGCAGCCCACCATACTCGATATTGCTCCTTCAGTCGCCACTGTTCTTCGGGATCACATCGTCCAGTCGTTGAAAACCCTGATAATAGGCGGTGAACATATGTCTCCGGACGACGCGAGGCGCTGGGCGCGTTTGGTGGACCTGAAATTTACTTATGGCTTATTCGAGTGCACTCCAGTCGTTATTGCGGGTACTATTTGTGTCGAAGAAGCGGATGAGCCCAGGATCGGAAGAGGCGTCGGGATGAATACGTGGATCATCGATGCGCGAGAGGGCAAAAACCTTGCACCGGTTGGTAGCATCGGTGAGCTTGTTTTAGAAGGACCATTGATCGGAGCTGGATATTTGAAAGACGACGAGAAGCTCGACGCTGCTATCGTTAATGATCCACGATGGCTTACTCAAGGAAACTCTGATACAAAACACCCGGGCCGCACAGGCCAATTGTTCAGAACCGGTGATCTCGTCCGTTATAACAGAGATGGCAGCCTGACCTTTGTTGCTCGCAAGGAGAACCAGACCAAAGTCCATGGGCGACATGTGGAGCTGAGAGAGGTTGAGCACCAAATGAGGTTGGTTCCTTCGATAGGCCACGCTGTTTGCCTGATTCCAAAGTCTGGCCGCTATGCCAATAAGCTTGTTGGTGTCTTCAGTCTCTATGGATCTTCCGAAAGTGATCGCGACGGAAAGGTTGAAACGGCTGAAGTGCAGCTCATATCTACAGACAAGGCCGACGACGTACTGGATTGCATACAGTCTTTACAGGCTACACTGGACAACACACTGACTCCGTATATGGTCCCCGCTGTTTGGGTACCACTAAGGAACATTCCCATCGCCGATTCCGGTGTGTCCGACTACAAGCTGGTTCAGGCTTGGCTCTGCAACCTTGATGAAGAAACGTGTGTCAGGATCGCCAACGCTGCGTCATTGTCTTACGAACCAGTTACGATGTCAGAAAGGGTGATTCGGGAGGCATGCAGCCACGCTCTCAACGTCTCACCAAACTTGATTAATATGCAACGCTCGTTCATTGCCAATGGTGGTGACTCTATCTCCGCTATGAGGGTCAGCCCTTATTGCCGCGCAGCTGGCATTGAGGTCTCAGTTGTCTCCTTGCTTAGAGCTAAGAAACTGGTACACGCCGCTGCTTCCGCAAGACTTGCCGAAGGAGTTCCAACAATTTCTTCCGAAGAAGTATTTGACAAAGCTTTTGGCTTGTCCCCAATTCAACAGTGGTTTTTTGATCAGTCACCATCAGACAAAGTGAATAGTAGGGATTATTACTGCAATCAGGCGTTCTATGTCCGAGTAAAACGCCAAGTTCTTGCGGAGCATGTGGCTTTGGCCATCGACAAGGTGGTACAGCAGCACTCTATGCTCAGAGCACGATTTCAACTCAATGAAACAACAAGAATCTGGACGCAATCCATCCCTAAGCCCGAAGATGCTGTCTATAATTTCACGTCTTCCCAGGTTGGATCGCTGACTAAAGTCAAGTCGATCATTACTCATCGACATCAAGAGCTGAATATTGAGCGAGGTCCGGTCTTCAGCGCCGACATGTTTTCATTGCCATCCGGTGAGCAGATCATCGCGCTTATAGCTCATCATCTGGTTGTGGATCTGGTGTCGTGGCGTATTGTATTAGACGACTTGGAGGCCATTCTCTGTGGTTCTACCATCGCCGGTGAACTACCGTTCCAAACTTGGCATAACCTCCAGGCGAAAGAGGCTCAGTCATCAAGGCTTTCGCCCGAGAGTGTATTTTCTGCTGACGTCGAGCTCGATCTAAGTTTCTGGAATTTCACATTCGCCACGCCCAACACTTTTGACGACCATGTCGAGCATTCATTCGATGTTGACAGAACGACAACCGCAACTTTGCTTCAAGAAGCTAATATAGCATTTAACACGGAGCCAGTTGATCTGATTCTTTCGTCAGTCTGGGATGCGTTTTTCCGTACATTTGAAACGAGGAAAGGCCTCACAATTTTTAATGAGGGACACGGTCGCGAGCCGTGGGCACCTGAAATCGATATTTCCCGCACTGTAGGCTGGTTTACTACGATGACACCATTACATGTATCACGCGACCACAGCACCAGCAACATTCCAAAAGTTGTCAAAGACATCAGGAGACAGCTTCCATCTAATGGTCGGGCATACTTTGCGTCCCGGTATTTGAACTCCCAGGGGATGAAAGTGTTCAAGTCTCACAACGCAGTCATGGAGGTGCTCTTCAACTATCATGGCCAGTTCCAGCAGCTAGAATCTGACGATGGCTTATTTGAAAATCTCGCGTTTGACGACATATTCGATGTGGGCTCGAGCCTGCCTGCGTCCGCCCTCTTCAGCATCAATGTGTCGATTGAAGGCGGACTAACCAGGTTTACCTTCTCGTGGAACAAGTTCATAAACCACCAGAATCTCATCCGAAACTGGATGGCGCAAGTCGGTCCGTCTATGAAGGCCATCTGTAGCTCTTTATCGGCCCTCAAACCCACGAGAACAATCGTGGACTACGAGTTTCTGAATTTAGACTATAAGGCTTTGGATGAGCTGCAAGATCGTATTCTTCCCGCCGTGATGTCAGAAAATGAGTCCAGCATCATAGACGTCTATCCTTGCGCGCCCATGGTAGATGGCATGCTTCTCAGTCAGATAAGGGACCCCGAGGCCTACAAAACGCTACTCATGTACGAGATGAGACACGTCCCTGGCAAGCGGCCACTTGATGTTGCCCAGTTGGCCAAGGCGTGGCAAGCGATTATTGTGCGGCACCCAGCCCTACGCAGCGTGTTTTTCGAAGGCGTCGACAAGATCACGGCATACTCACAGGCCGTACTCAAATCACATCAAGGTGAAGTTGTGATACTAGAGGCCCAGACTAAAGCAGAGGCTGTAGCTTTGATCAGGAAATTGCCTCAAGTCAATTATCAACGGCGCAAACCTCCTCATCGTTTGGTCCTCTGTGGAGCCGGAGAGGACAGCGCAGTCATATGCCAGATTGAAATGAGTCACACCATCGTCGATGGTGCTTCTACTTCCATTCTATTGAGCGACTGGTCAAAAGCTTATAGTGGAGCTCTAGATGTCACACCTATGTTCGAGACAAACCGCAACTTCGCCCGGGCTCTCAAGGCTAATCCCTTGACTACCAAATTGGCATATTGGAAGAAGAAGCTGGCCGGAGTTGAACAATGCCACTTTCCACGACTCGCTGATGTGTCCTCACCCAGCAACAGCATAGTCACTGCTACAGCTAGCGTTGACATTGATGGCAAGAGTTTTGAAAACATTCAACATTTCTGTAGAACTCAATCAATTACGCCGTCAAGCATATTCCAAAGCGCATGGGCGCTCTTGCTTTCCGTTTACTCGGGAAGTAGTTCAGTTTGTTTTGGGTACATCTCGTCTGGCCGCGACTTACCTGTGGAAGGCATTGAACATTCGATCAATGCTTATGCCAATATGATGATCTGTCGGGCTACTGTATCGCATTCATTGACATCGCAGCAGTTTATCCGGGGGCTTCATGAACAAGTGTTGGAGGATCTTGACTTTCAGCACTGCTCTTTGGCCGACATACAGCATGATCTTCGACTCTCTCCTGACTGTCCGTTGTTTAACACTATCGTATCCTTTCAAAAGGATGAAGCCGACGCCGCAATAGATGTCAATGTCGGAGATATAGTTTTCATCGATATGGATCATGAGGACCCTACTGAAGTAAGACTATACCCTCCGTGTAAACAATGCGTGCGTGAAATCGTTTACTTACAACAGTTTACAGTACGATCTGTCCTTCGATATCACTTACGGTAAATCTCAATTAACACTTTCACTCGATTATCGTACATCTCACTTGGCACCTGTTCAAGCCAGAGGTGTCGTATCATTACTCGAGACTATCATTGCATCAATGGTCGGTGACAAGTCACTGTCGACCAGCATGACCTCCATTGAGGCAGTTGGTCAAGAAGATGTTGATCAAATCTGGAACTGGAATTCTATCGTACCTGACACGGTGGAAGCCTTGGTGCATGATATGATCACGAAGACGGCACGCCAATTTCCGGATAAACCAGCTATTTGCGCTTGGGATGGCGACTGGACTTATCAGCAGCTGGAAGACGTCTCAAACAAGCTCGCTTATAAGCTGTTATCGCTTGGTGTCAGCGTTGGAAATGTTGTTCCCTTCTGTTTTGAAAAGAGCCGGTGGACTCCGGTAGCGATTCTCGCAGTTATGAAGGCTGGAGGCACAAACGTGGCTTTGGATTTTTCTCTTCCGGAAGATCGGCTACGCGTCATCCTCCAGCAAGTGAAGCCATCAATTATTCTTTCGTCATCTTCTAACGCGGAAATGGCGAAGCGACTAACCATGGCACCCATCTTTGTGGTTGATGAGGCTAGCGTGACTCTACTGAAATCGATCTCTAGCCCGGCCAAAGTCTTTCCGAAGTTTACACCTTCCAACATAATATACATCATCTTTACGTCCGGCAGTACGGGCACTCCGAAGGGAGTCATGATCAGCCACGGTAATTTTGCCAGCGCTATCCACCATCAGCGACTGCCACTTGGGTTCGAACCCGATGCCCGCATCTACGACTTTGCATCATATACATTTGACTCTTCATGGCAAAATCTACTTGGCGCTCTTGAGTGTGGCGCCTGTCTATGTATACCCTCGAATTTTGAGCGGCAGAACGACCTAGCTGGCTCACTGCAGAAGTACAAGATCACTCATCTAGACATCACTCCATCGGCAGCTCAGCTTCTGCCGCTCAGTACGATTAAGGGTCTACGTTCGCTTGTTCTTGGTGGCGAGAGCCTGTCCCCCATATTGGCTCAGCGTTTTTCCAGTGTTGTCAGCGTCAGAAATGTATACGGGCCATGCGAGTGCACCCCTACGTCGACATTGGCGTCAATGGAATCATCTACTGTGGGAGTAGCCAGTATTGGTCGTGGAGCTGGTACGAACACGTGGGTCGTCAGCACTGTTTGTGACTCTCTTGCTCCTATTGGAAGCGTTGGAGAATTATTCATCGAGGGGCCACTCGTCGGCCCTGGATATCTAAACGATACAGATCGGACCGCCGCATGTTTCATTGAGAATCCTTCCTGGTTGCTACGTGGCTCGGCAATTTGCGCCGGACGGCAGGGTCGCTTATATCGGACTGGTGATCTAGTATGCTACCAGCCTGACGGCAATTTGATCTTCATCGGTCGAAAAGATGACCAGGTTAAAATCAACGGTCAACGTTTGGAGCTGGGTGATGTCGAATTCAACGTGAGCTCTGCCATCATGACTTTCGAAAAAGTGCACGTGGTCGCAGACCTAGTGAAACCGAAAGATAGTGAGCGGTGTCTTTTGACAGCTTTCTTGTCTGTAGACAAGCCGTCTGCAACTTTGGAAGAAATTGTTGATGGAGTGACTGAGAAACTCGCTGTCAAGGTGCCTGCATACATGGTACCCTCTGCCTATATATTGCTTCAAAATATGCCAATGACACCCTCTGGAAAGGCGGATCGACGAGCACTACGTTCTATAGCCGAAAAGCTTACGCAAGTCGAGCTTACGGGTCATGGTCTCGCACAGGCGAAAAGAGTAGCACCAAAGACGGCTAAGGAGGTGCATCTTCAGAAGCTCTGGTCTGCAGCTCTAGGGATTCCGCAAAACAACATCGGTTCTAACAGTAGCTTTTTTAGTATTGGCGGGGACTCGATTGGCGCCATGAAGCTTGCTGCGCTGGCTCGTGACCGCGGCCTCTCCCTCACGGTCACGGATGTCTTTCGTCATCCGTGCTTGAAGGACCTTGCCCGGGTTTCTTGCAAGGCACTCGAAAAGAATCAGCAATCCGTGAGCCCGTTTTCCTTACTTCCAGGCAAGCTGAAAATCTTAAATGCACGAGCCCGAGCTGCCAAAATATGCAACGTTAGCGTAGGGCTCATACAAGATGCGTTCCCGTGCACGCCCTTACAAGAGGGCCTTTTGGCCCTCACGTCGCGAAGATCCGGAGATTATGTAGCGCAAAATACTTTCCGAATCAAAGCTGACATCGACATTCCTCGCTTCAAACGCGCGTGGGAGCATGTTGTTGAAACCACGCCGATTCTGCGTACACGTATTGTCGATCTTGGCACTCAGGGACTAGTTCAACTTATTCTTGCAGAAGAGCCCGCGACATGGCCAGAACCTATTGTTGATACTCAAGTCTATCAAGAAGCAGACCGAAAGTTCGGAATGGGCTTAGGCACACCTCTCATGCGATGTGCCATTACACGGGACTCGGAGAAACAGTTCGCATTCATTTGGACAGTGCACCACGCCCTCTATGACGGATGGTCTATGCCCCTGATTCTCCAGAGGCTCGAGAAGGCATACGACGGAGAGTTCTTGCCAACGCCACCACTATTCCAAGATTTCGTCAGCTTTATTGGCGATATTGATCCAAGTCATGCTGAAAATTTTTGGGCTTCACAGTTCGACCAAATGCAAGCTCAGCCGTTTCCTTCACTCCCTTCGCCAGTGTACCAGCCACGTTCAGACAATGAGATATCGCTTCATGTCGAAAACCTGGCGTGGCCGACGACCGATACCACCCCATCTACCGCTTTACGCGCCGCGCTATCTATCTTACTTGCCGTCTATTCCGATAGCTCAGAGGCACTTTTTGGTGCGACAGTCAACGGTCGACAGATACCAGTCCCTGGAGTTGAGGGAATGACGGGTCCAACTATTGCCACAGTGCCTATCAGAGTGGCTCTTGACAAGGAGCAGACTGTCCAAGATTTCCTGCAGCAGGTCCAAGCCCAAGTCATTGACGTCACGGCTTTTGAACAAACAGGCTTGCAGGTCATTCGAAAAATCAGCGAGACTGCCAAGAAAGCCTGTGAATTCCAAACTTTGTTAATCATCCATCCTGCTGAAGAATCTGGCAATTCATCGAGCTTCCTCTTCGACGACTCAGAGGAACAAGATAGCTCGGACGCGGATGACAGTGTCGCCGGCTTCGATACACATGCCATCACGCTGGAATGCGATCTCGAAAAGTCAGGTGTCTTGTTTCGGTTCAGATTCGATTCCCATGTCATCAACAGGGCCCAGGTCGACAGGCTCGCGTGCCAACTTGACGTAATCTTACGGCAACTGTGCAATCCGGTTAACAAGCATGTTAAGTTGAACGACGTCGACGTAGTTAGCTCCAGAGACTTGATAGACATTTGGGGTTGGAATGCTGTCGCACCTGAGTCCATCGACCGCGTCGTGCACGACCTGATTGCCGAGACCGCTCATGGGCAGCCCAACTCTAGCGCGGTCTGCGCATGGGACGGCGACTGGACATATCAGGAACTTAACTCTATTGCTTCAAGTATTGCCTATCGCCTTAGAAGTTTAGGCGTAGGTCCTGATATGGTAGTGCCGCTTTGCTTCGAAAAGTCTCGCTGGATGCCTGTGGCGATGCTCGCAGTAATGAAAGCAGGAGCAGCATCTGTCGCTCTAGATACTACGTTGCCTCGAGATAGATTGCGCAGTATCTTGCGACACTTTGAACCGTCACTTGTGCTGTCGTCTTCATTGAGTCGAAGCATTGCTGAGGGATTGACTAACCGACCAATAATGGTTGTGGGCGACGAAAATCGAAAGTTATTTGCTGACGA